>CM042842.1:107811712-107939778 GCA_023653725.1 Bungarus multicinctus | reverse complement strand
TGGGACTCGAGGCAGAGAAAGGGGGGGGGGGTGGGGGCAGTCAGAGGTTGGGTATTGTCCAGTTTCCCCGAAAATACTCCAAATGACTGGTTTACTCTCCAGAACTGGTCAGAACCTGCTGAAATACCACCTCTGATCATGGGGTAGTGAATTCTAACATTTAATTAGGTGAGTAACAAATTATTACATTTGTCCATCCAATCCATCCTTTTTCCTCTGGTTCTTTGCATTTGGGAAAGGAAATAGCTTTCATTTTCCAGTGATCTACACCATAACTTAATTTATATCACTCATCTCCCTTCTGCCCTACTTCTAGACTAAAAAAGCCTGAAATTCAAAGCGGGCTGTTCTTCATGAGGAAACCTGACTCTAATCCGCGTTGGTCAACTTTTTTGGAAGGGGGGATTTTTTGGGTTTAATGCTGTTAATGGAGAAATTAATAAATAAATATTGAACAAATAATGACAAAAATAATATTTATCAACATGCCTTATTAAGAAGATGAATCCAACAATATATATATTATCATAGAATTCAGAAATGTGTTATTTGTACAGGTAGTCATTGAGTTATGACCACAATGAAGCCCGCCCCTCATAGTTGTAATTCATGACAGCTGCAAAGCAGTCAGTCGTTGCTTGACGACTGACCCAATTTTTACAATCCAATCCTCTTTTGTGTGTGCCATTAAATGATGCAGTGTGTCATAAAGTAGCCATGGACAATCCTTAAGCAAATGCCCTGGTCAATAAGCCAACCAATGGTTTCTCTAACATTTTGCCAAAAATCAGAAGTAATGCTAGTTTTCTGCCTGTACTGTTATAAATTGTGGGTTAGTTGATGCTACAAACTGCCCTAAATGTGGTCTGATGTGCTGAACACCCATCGTTCAGTGAGGTTGACCACGGGGGGTAATCATCAAAACTTTGATTTGGGTCATAAGTACTCCCCAGGTAATCCATCTTGAACTTTGAACAGTCACTAAACCAGTGGGTGCCAACCAGTGGGCGGGGGACTACTGGTGGTCTGCGAGAAAATTTTGGTGGTCCGCAGAGAAATGTCCCCACCCAAAGCAATTAATCCAGGCTGCCGGGAACACAAGGCTGCGCCACCCACATGGCCCATGGGAATACAAAGCTTGCGTTGCTTGCATTGCAAACAACACGAAGTAGTGAGGGAGGGAGGAAAGGGCGGAGCGGGAGAACTTGCTCCACTCACCCATGCGCCTGCCTGGCCACCGGGCTGCTTCTTTCCGCTTCTTTCTTCTGCTTTTGGCTGCACGCAAGGAAAGCAGCAAAAGTCTTTCTTTCCCTCCCCCAAACTCCGCCAGAAATGAGCAAGGCATCCTGCTCTAAGAGGATGTCTACTTTTGTTGCGCTGGTGCAACAGTCTCACAAAGACTCATTTCTGGTGGAGTTTGGGGGAGAGAAAGAAAGACTTCTGCTGCTTCTGCTGCTTTCCTTGCATGAGCCAAAGTCTCTCTCCCTCTCTCTCTCTCTCTCTCTCTCCCCCTGAGAACAGAGCTGGAGACGATATCCTGCGATCCCAAATAAAGAATGATCGATTGGTAGGAAAACAAGGTGGGGAATTTTCCTGCAGACTTTTTTTGGGATTTTCCCAGGGTCTCTGGTCCACGGGATTTAAAATTATGAGTTTGGTGGTCCCTGAGGTCTAAAAGGTTGGTGACCCCTGCCCTAAACAACCAATCTTAAGTTAAGGACTACCTGTATTTGTTCCATTTGTTTTTAGCATTACATAGTTCATAGGCACAACATAGGGTACTTTCCCTCATTGTTTGCAAAATATCCCTGCAACAATTTAGTGAAGTAGGTCAGTCAATGTTACTTTGAAACTGAGGGAGCACTACAGTAAGCTTTAGCAAACAAAATGTCAGTTAATGGTCTTTCCTTCCTTAAAGACATTTTTTCCTTAGGAAAAATATGTGTATTAGAAAGTGTATAAAATGGAAATAAATTATGCAAATAAGACATGGAGCTTCCACTTTGAAAATCTTGACTGCAGATGTTTTAAGTTAAGTAATAATGACTGATCTGAGCATTTATTCACAGGCTAGTTTATATTTGCACCCTAGCTCTAAACAGTATCATACAGTTGGGTATATGGCTTTCATTGTGACCCCTGAAGACAGAAAAATTTATACATACTGACTGTGTCAGAATCCAAAAATATTTTTCTGCTGATGGTGTCAGCCAGAATCTAAGCTGGATGAAAGTTCCCCTTTGTCTGCAATAAGCCTTGAAGCTCAAGCCCAGATTCTGAAATATTTATTACATTGAAGTGAATATATTAGGAACACCTTGTAATTTTTAAAATTGGCAATGGGCTCCCTTGTGCAGTGTTGATTTCAGCATTTCTCTCTGATTTTAAGGAGATTAGATATGTTCACCAGATATGCAGTGTTTGTCAACCTGCAAAATGACTTCAGCTGAAGCCATGCTTACTTCTGCTTGTTTCTGATTGCCATTTAAGGGGAAGAGGGGAGCTCATGGGCGGGTGGGAAATCAGGAATGTGTGCCTCAGTCAGCCAGCCATAACATGGCGTGAGAACCAAGGTCACATCAACAGACACCTGTTGAAGTTGAACAGGAACCAGGGGTGGGATTCTACAGATTTGCACCTATTCGCTAAAACCGGTTGTTAACTTTCTAAGCAGTTTGGAGAACCGGTTGTTAGAAGAAATTACTGGCCTAATCCTGTAAGGAAGGCAGGAAGGAAACATTCTGGTGTTGCTTACAGAAACTGCCTCTTCATTAACCCTTATTACATTCTTGGCAGGACTAGACTTCCCTTCTTTGCTTGTGTGGAGTGACCATTCAAAGTTACAATGGCACTGAAAAAAGTGACTTATGACCATTTTTCACACTTATGGACTATTGCAGCTTCCCCACAGTCACGAGAGGCCAGGCAAGGAGATGCGTGCCATGATGTGAGTGATGTTGAGTTGGCCACGCCCAGCCAGTCACATGACCAGCAAGCCACACCCACCAACTAAGCCACGCCCACGGTTGTTAAAAAAATCGAATCCCACCCCTGGCAGGAACCTACATCTGGACTGATTGGTCCATGTGACCTGAGAGACAAAGGGGGGTGGGGAGATCTCATTCTTTAACTATCCCTAAGCGTGGGAATAATTTAGAGCGGGCATTACCTTTCTAAGTGCCAATATGATGTATTCAATAAAGGATCTCTTGAACCTGAGCAAAGTGTTATAGAGTCCTGACTTCCCTCAGTCCATTACTTGGAACGATGACGTCATTATTATCAGCACCTATTTTGGTTGTATTTGCTGCTGCAATTAATGAAGAACGGAATGAACTTTCCAAGCATTGGTGTTTTTTTTCTTTTCCTTTCATGTTTGTTCATAAGTAAATTTCCAGGTATAATATTAACAACCTGTGGCCTTCCTGATGTTACTGAACTGCATCTCCCAGCATTCCTCACTATATGCCATAGTGGCTGAGATTAGTGGGAGCTGAGGTTCTGGAACATCTGGAGTATCCATATGATGGACTTCAAAGTGTAAAGAGTGTTGAAAGTAAGGCATTGTACTTAAATTGCTTTTCAATTCCGTGAAAAGCGGAAACCAAGGCAAAACTAAGACAATTCAGAGATTGCAGAATTTTTACTGTCTTGCTGAGGGTGCCATTTTGGAAGTAAAGTCTCAGCTTATGCCAGCTTTTATCATGCAAAAGCTTTGGGAAATTGAACAAGTGCACCTCCAGTGTTTAGAAATCATTGCCTCAGCCATCAAAATCTGATCCTTTTTCATCAAAATTTTTGCTTTAATTGCTGGCTGCTTTCTATAGGAAAAACTCAGCTAAACAGCCAGCAATTCATTCATGTCTGTTGTTAAAGGATTCCAGAAGAACATGTAATCTTACCGGAGTAAAGAGGAACCACTGTGGCTGAAGAGATAATTCAATAGCCATGGTTAAATATTTTGACCATGTGTAGACCCATGTACAAAAGCTGTCATGTGCGTGAATCTGGAGGAATTGGTGTTGATTGTGTGGTCAGTACTGGACCTTCCCCTATTTTGCTGATTTCTTGATATGTTGGTTCTTTTCTGGATCATTCCCTTGTAGTTGTGAAGGACTTGCACCTCCCACTGATTCTCTGAACTATATCAGTGGGTATATGCACTCCCAACATTGTCACATATGACAGTCAGGTCATTAGGGGGTAGATTAAATTTGATCCAATATATTTTAAACCTTTGCTTTTTATCTATTGTCCACTATCCAAAGTCATCTTGGGTGACATAGGGAGCTATATACATAATGTTTATAGCAAATACCTTTATCCGACTGCCTAAAAGATTTACTGTTTTTGGTAATCAGAAGGTAGGAATTATTTTTTTTGCATAATAACAATGTGTTCATCCTGGATACTAGCACAGAAAAGGCAGAAAGAAAGAATTCTACATGTCCCTATAAAAATTACAGTACAATATTACATAGACATTCATTTTTATTTCCTTTGAACCACCCACTCAAACTTATTTATTGCATATGATCATGCAGTAAAAATAAAAATTAATTAAATGGATTAGATTTGATTAATAGGGTTGCCTGAAGAACTCCAGAATGAAATTCATGGCTTCATTAAAGATGATGCCAACAAAATACCCAGTTTTTAACAAGATATGGGAAGCACAGTAAGAAAAGTTGAATGAAAAACATGACAGAAAATTGAAAATACCCTTGAAGAACATATCGTTCAGTACTAGATCAAGTGAAAACAGGTTGCTCACTAAAAGCAATAATGATGAAGCTTCGATATTTTGGACTTATAATGAAAGGAAAGCGTTATTGGAAAAGATCTTAATGCTTGGGCAAATTGAAGGTAAATGAATAACTGAGCAACAAAAACTCCCATAATGCTTAGCTTTTGAACATGCTGATTGGCAATTATGCTTCAACACATCTGGTTGGACTAAATAGGCTCTATCTTCTAGCCTCTAGGACAAGAGAGACATTATTTCATCATCTGCTACTGGATCCCTTTTAATTGAAACTTGAGCTAGGTGGAAATTCTGGAATTTGAAATCTCAGCATATTTGAAGGGTGGCATGTGGGGTAAATTTTCTCTTGAGTAATTGCTCAGGTAGAAAAACGTGTTTGTTGGCTGATGACCATGAATTAAAATAATACATGAGCCATATCTATATCAAGTGATTAAACATGCCTTCTTTTACTGTATTTGATAGCTGCAGAGGTTCTTGAATTGCTGCTTGAAACATAAAAGGCTATCATTGCCAGGTTGATACATGGGAAAAATAGTTTCAAATGAAACATTGGGTGATGCTTTCTTAGGACTAGCCAAATGAATAGGAGTGTAGCTTCCTACTTCTCCTGAATTCAGTGACTTGATTAACGAAACGTTCTGGAGAACTCAACATTGCATATTTGTTACGTCATTTTGGTTGGTACCAATGGATTTAGGTATTTTTTTCTCCCAATCTGGAGCTGAATGCACAGGCCACACCAGAGAAACACTGCCTCTTCATCTCCCTCTTTCCTTTTTCCCCTCCCAGAACAGGAAGTTTAATAGTTGTTGATGTTGAGCTGAAATTTCCCCTGAGGCAATTGAAAAGGCTGTTGTACTTGAGACAAGTACAGTTTTCACTATTTGTTTGGTTTCCTTGGTTATGGCACTGCCCAGCTTAGTAATCACATTTTCCTTATATCAGTCTAGCCAGTCCCTGCATCAT
The DNA here is from genome assembly GCA_023653725.1 of Bungarus multicinctus. NCBI lineage: Eukaryota > Metazoa > Chordata > Lepidosauria > Squamata > Elapidae > Bungarus > Bungarus multicinctus. The sequence goes on along the minus strand of CM042842.1, from coordinate 107,934,044 downwards.
CAGTTGTTGAATAGAGGAGCTGAAATGTCTTTAATTTTTAAAGGCATCTGATATTTGCTACGGAAAATCTCCTAGATAAGGTCAAGGGGTCATTCTTATTCCAGCTGTTACTTTGTTTCCTTGATTATGTGGATTTTCCCAGGGAAAAAAAAGATACTTCTCAACATTCAGCCTTTTTATAATGGACTATGATTACTTGATTGAATCTGGTTCCTTTTTGTCTCTTCCTGAGTTGCATCTTTGAAATAATTTTTAAAAATCAATTTTAAAAAAACCAAGCAAAGACTTGCTTATCTTTATCTGTATTCAGGGACCAATTATTGTATATGCTGGAGAAAATTTATGAAGGGATTATAGGATCAAAAAAAGAAAATGTGGGTGGATTTCATTCATACTAATCACACTGAAAAGAAGCAGATTTAGCAATATTTCTTTTTGAAGAAGATACTCCAAAAGGTTGGTTTACTTACCCTCTGAAATGGGCTTCATTATTTCAATTTATTTCGGTCAGTTTTCTAATTCAGAAAGTAAACAAATTGTCCAGTGAATGGTCAGAGTGATGCACTTTGCAACAAACCGTGTATTAAGTGAATCCACTAAGACTACAAGACAATTTCTTTGCACAGTAGTTCAAGTAGTTTCTTGCAACTTCAGAAGCTAAACAGAACCTGAACTGTTAGCTTCAAGCAGAAGATTACACTAAGAAAATGTGATGGCCTTAAAAACTAATTAAGACTAGCTTTCTTTACTAAATCTAAACTGACATCAGAAGATATGCTAATGTTCTTGGCAAAGATTTAACAAAGCTTTTGTTCTTTGTTTAACATAAAAATATTGGTAGAATTGTCTATTCATGTTCTCACTTCTGTGAGCTCCATTCAATATTTAGAATAAAATAGAATTTTTTATTGACCAAGTGTGACTGGACACATAAGGAATTTGTCTCCCGTGCATAAGCTCCCAGAATACATACAAGCAACAAAGTGGTAGGTCATAGATTATAAATCACAGTTATTGTAAATCATATTTATGGCCCACAAGGTTTTTTATTAATTTATCAATATGTCATATGGGCATCAATGTATCCTTTTTCTCTTGATAAGTTATACAGCCCCCACACAACCTAAATAATACATTTAAATGAATTATATTTTTCTTGTGCTATTTCTTATATAACATTTCTTGTCTGTCTGTCTGTCTGTCTGTCTGTCTACCTGCCTGCCTATCTATCCTATCTAATTTATATAGCTGCCCATCTCACAGAACAAGCTCCTCTGGGCAGCTTACAGCACATTAAAACAATAAATACCTAAAATCATAATTATTAACACTGAAACATTTATTTATTAATTTATTTATTTACATAGATTTCATTACATGGATTAGAGATTTCATTACATGGATTAGAGTGAAACCAAATTATTTTTCTTATAGGTGGATAGACAAAGCTCAAAGGGGAAAACATATTAAAAGTGAAATAAGGAAGCTTGTTCCCATCATGTCAAAATGGTTTCATGTTGGATAATGATGAATTTTGCCCTCAAATATATCCTCTTCAGAGATAGTATTTATCAGCATCCTTTCAAAGTAATTTTTTTGATCTTTTATTTGGTTTAGTGAATCAAAAGGAATCAATCAATTTGACATTTTGAAGGTAGCCTTTCTTGTTGATTCCTGTAGCCTAGATAATTTAATAAGTCTTTACTATGTCGTTTTCTGGTTCATTTTGTGCATTTCACAGAACTGGTCTGCTTTGTAATGAATAGGGCAAAAGTTTTAATGTTTTTTCCTCACCATCACAAATAGGAAGTTCAATGCATTTCTACACCACCATGCGTCCAAGAGCTCAAAGCTGTGTACACAGTGCTTTTTTCTTTGCAAAGCAATTCTGTGCTATAAACTGTGCTGCAGTATGAATACATTCTAGAAAGGATTATAAATTATTTGAGACTTTGGAAAGTGAAGAGGATTAGCTGGTCAGAATATAAGCTTTGGTTTGCATCATCTTGCATCATGTTATAGTTCTGTAGAAAATAGTCCAATTGATTTGGCAGGTCAGAAATTGTTGAGTCTGGTTTCTTCATATAACTAAAGATAGCTTGAAAACATAAAATAATTAATACTAGTTACAAAGTGTTAAATCTTCTGATTTTCACCACTACTAAACATGCTTTAATGGGGTTTGTTCCTACTTGGCAGGAAGTGACAATAAAACAAAACTATAAAATCATGCATGAAAGTATGTAAAAATAGAAAAGGATCTTGGAGATAATATTAGTCCAGCTTCCTGTCCTGTGCAAAAACCCACAGAAGTGAAACTTTTTTCAAACCATTAACATTTATCTTGAAAGAAATATGTTTCTATCCTGCATGTTTTTAAGGACAATTTTTGGTTCTGAAAAGAACAGAAGAGAACATTTCTATATTTCAATTTTTCATTCTGATTTCATTTCAGCTGATATTGAAAATGGACAGCGGGGGCTGGACCCTGAGCAGATGCAACAACAGCAACTTAAACTTTGGGAAAGGCAGAGATTCTTTGAAGAAGTTTTCCAGCATGATGTTGATTTCTTCTTCCCAGTATCACACCTGCAGATAGAACACAGGAGACGTAAGTTCAAGTGTCAAGTTCATAGATCATACATGGGAAACCTGTATCATCAAGTACCAGTGTTCTACTCCAAATATCTTTTTGTGACACTTTACAGCAATTATACCACCGCTTTTCAGCAGGAAGGCAGCTTTTTCCACCTTGAGCCCCCAAAACCCCCTAAAAAAATAACAGCATGTGCCTTCAAATAGGCTCAATGCTGTTAAAATAATAACACATCACATACAAATCCTAGAAGAGTAAGAAGAAGAAGAATAGTGGGGGGGAAACCTGGTCCTGTCCATGCTATGATGCAGCCTTGTCTTCTCTACATCATTGTACAATTCAGTTTAGGCTCCAGGAAAGGCTGCCTACCCTGTTTCATGGTACTGAATGAGAGTATGGAGAAACTATGTGTTATTTGTGTGAGAACAGTCAGTAACTTTGTAATTTACTTGTGATTAATTTGGGCAGCAAGCTATGAAATGGAGATCCATTTCTTCCATAATAATAGGTATAGTACAAACAATTATCAAGCCGTGTGTAGGTCTTGCCCTGTGCTATTGTGAGAATTCTTCATGCAGTGAAACCTCTGATAGTTCCTACATCTTTCCAGCTCCCCTAGGTAGCATTTCTTCCATGGAGGTCAATGTGGACATGCTGGAACAGATGGACATGTTGGATCTCTCTGACCAAGACACTGTTGATGTATTTCTTAGCTGTGGGACCGAGGATAACAACAATGTAGCTACCTTATTGCCAGGTATGTACAACTTCCATAACTATCCACATCAATTGTTGGCCACTGTGTTCCAACTGGGATATCTTATGGTAAAACTCTTTGTTCAAGAAAAGGGTTGGAAATTTAACCAAGTATGTGGGCATATGCTGTTCATCAACAGGTCCAGCACAGGCATTAATGGTAGAAATCAGTATGGATGTAGATGCAATGGGCAACAAGAATGATCTTGAGAAGCAGGAAAACAGTGGTCATAGTCAGGCAAAAGAAGTTTCAGTCTCAGGCAGAAATGTAGTTTGAGGAAGCATCTCAGACTTAACCCTCCTTAATTCTGATAAAGATAAAGGGAGAGGGAAGGAGATTTATTCATTTGAAAAAAATGTTACTGTAATATTACAATTAAAAATAGTATTAACATTCTTGACTTTAATTTTCTAGTCTGGTCTACCTCAAAGGGCTGACAACAGAAGAGAAATGGCCTACTAGGAAAGCTCTTAGCATCCTGGTCATTAGAAATACCACCTTAACTTATCTTCTCAGCCTATGACACAGCTTTCACTGGTATCTTTCTGCAACTATGAAAAATACTGTAGAAATTTTAAAAATTATACTATTTTTTTGTTCTGTCACATTTTCTTGCTCTGTTTTCTAAAATTAAAGCCAGGTAGAAATAGATAGGGTAGAAATCAGGGAAGTACCAAGAAAAATATTCATAAGTGGGGTGATATACAATGGAACCACTCTTGTATAATGCATTGAAAAACTATGGTATCAAATAGTCAGTCAAAGAAGCTCTATGCCCAGGCATATTCCTTTCAAGGGAGATTGTTACTGCTTCTTAGTGGGAGCACTGATTTGGGAGATGAAGTCATAACCCAAAACACATTTCCAGATGGCTACTGGACAAGACTTGAGTTTTTTTGTTTTATAAGTTCCCAATTGTAGCTGAAAAACTCAAATACCCATAATCAATTTAAACCCAGAAAGTAGTGTAGGCCTTTGTGTTAATCCAGAAACCTCACAACCCTGACTAATGTTCTACTATTAGTACAGAGGAACTCTTATTTTTTTTCTCTTTCTGACAGACCATTTTTTATTTGCTCTAAACTTTCGAGTATTTCCTATTACCCATATATTCTTTACTCCTTTCCACAAATGTATAACTTCCATTTTGTCATGTGTGGTCTTTTCTGTATTAATCTGAATTGAAGAAAATTGAAATAAACAATGAAGTAAGCACCAAAGACCAGGGATGTGCTGTTGGCAATGGATAATTCTGGCATTTTGTAAAACTTGAAGCATCACGGGCATTTATATAAATTAAAATCTAAGCTCTAGGGAAACAATTGGCTTTCTTATTCCCACTGACAAGATTTGGGTGTCTGTTTATCCACTTCTAACCTTAGCAATAGGAATCTTAAAGGCAGGAGTAGCCACGTTATGGGTCTCTGACGTGTCCCCTAGCCCTATTGTGATCCCCAAAGCTTCTGCAGCTCACACTACTCAGAGTGGCAAAATTGTTGATAGCATAAGTAAAGGTTTGGAACAAAATAAGGGGCAAAATAGGAGCAGTATGGCCTCCTTTAGACTTAATACAGTTTTCACTCCATAAATTTAACTCCTAAATTAGATTAAACATTTTTGCCCTAAGTAGCTTCATGACATCCCTATATTAGGGGCCATGCTCAATAAGCACTTGAAACCAGGGGTGGTTCAAAACGTTTAGCAAAGGTTTCTGTTGTGGAGCGGCGGTAATCACTTTAGGCAGACATCAAGGTAAAGGTTCAGCTCTTACTTTATTTAGAAATAAAGGGTTACCGCTACTGCCGCTCTAACACGGCAGCCAGCTGGAGCGACAATAGCTGATGCCGTTTGACATCTCCTTTTATAGCCGGTTGTAAACGGCATCAACCAATGGGAGAGGTCCGTGCTTCCCGCTTAAAGCATGGACCTGAGTGGAAACTACAGTCAATACACAACAGTTTCTCTGCCCAGTTGCTGGATGGGCGTGGCCTAGTTGGCGTCCTGCACCATGGTGTGTGTGGGGGGGTGTTTTTGCCGACCCTGGGCTCCGGAAGGTGAAAATGGCCTCCCAGGGCTCCAGAGGTTCTCTGGAAACCGGAAACGGGCCCATTTCCAGCCTTCCTGAATTTCTGGGAGGCCCATTTTTCACCCACCCCAAGCCTCCACATGTCCCGTGCACTTACCTGCATCCAAAACAGGCCATGTGGGTGGGGACTCCTGGGAGGGGTGGGATGGGGTGGGCGGGGCGGGGCCAGCCAGGAGTGGGATTTGGGGGTTCTCCAAACGGCACAGAATCTTAGCTAGGGGCTCTCACGAACCCCTGTGAACCCCCAGAAGCCCATCCCTGCTTGAAACCCTTTCAGAGCTAGCTTTAGTTGGAATGATTTATAAGCCATGTATTGGTAAATAAATAAATGAAATAAATACACAATAATTCAGTGTTAAAAAGAGAGAAGTACAGTTTCTGGCCATATATGGTATCAGCTTGTAAAATACCCTTCTGGGCTTTTCAGGACAAGTCATTCCACCCTCCCCCTCCACAAGAAGTGAACCCAAGGAGTTCCCTGTGGCAGATACATCCCATTGCTGCTTTTCTGGTCTTTTTGGATAAAATAAAGTAGCCAGCCTTAAGAAGGGGGGATAGCAAAGGCAGCCAGGCTTCTTTCAAGACTGTATTTCCCCACTTTGTGCCAAGAGGGCAGACTGTCTCCACTGCAGGCCTGAACCTGTTTTGTGCCCTGTGATAGCAGGCTGCACAGAGGTGTGCAGAATTTTTCAGAGCAGAAACATTTCAAACTCAGCCTGGGGGGCAGGGACAGGGGGGAATCTGCCGTTTTAAAGCTCAAAGCTCATTGTTCTGACTTTACTGGAATTGTTTCAAGTTAGAATCTGCTCTGTTTGGGTTAGAAAATGAGGGTTTGGAGCCATTTGGATCTGCTGTCCAAAATTGAAAGAGAAAAACAACCCGTCTGGTGATAGTAGTGTTTTGTGTACAGTCTGTACATCGTGAACTGTTTTTATAGCACCTTGTCGTCTTCTTCCCTCTGGCTTTTTACTTATCACATTTTCTCCCCTGCTTTTTTTTGTGCAAACTTAACGGTGATGTTTATTCTGAGGAGTGGGGAATGGAAAGTGCAGAGAAGCTGTTGCTTAACAACCCCATACTTGTTGCTAAGCAACAGTGCTTTCCTTACTCCTCTCTTTCTAGGTTTGCCTCAATAACAATGTCTGAAATTTATGAAAAGAAATAACTGTTCCAAGGACACAGCCAAATTCCCCTTGATGAATCTCAAAATGTTAGATTTCTAACAGAGGTGCCTGTATTTCCCCTGTATTCTTCTGCAACTTTTATTATTAAAGTTGACCTAATATTATTGCGAATTGCTAAAATAACTAATTTCATTCAAGTCAAACAATGGATAAATGCACAGGAGTAAACTGTGTGTATGTTTTGTTCATGTGGCAATCCTGACAGAAGATGCTTAATTTTTCTTCTTTGCTGCATATACTAGTTTTTGACTTAAGAATTGAGCAAAAATGTATTTGATAGGGAGTGGTCATTTTCTATCACATCTTGAATTCCATCACTTTGTGGCTTTCCTTAATCTCATTTCATGAAATATAATAGCAATATGATGAGAGAGTTGAATAAAGCAGGCTAACTGTATTTCCTGACCTATATAAAATACTTCTAAGTTAAATATCCTTTGCCAACATCACTTTAAGGACCATTTCTATGAGGTTCTAGATGTTGAAACTACAACTTCCAGTAGCTCCAGCCAATGTTGAGGTACATTTGAAGTTGGAAGAGCACAGATGGCCTCACATCAAAAGTAAAAGTATAAAAAATATAAAAAATAAAAGTATAAAAATCCAACAAAGCATCTAGTCAGTTTGTTAAGTCCCTGGATAGTCAGTATTGCTAACATCTCCAAAATACTTTTGAATTTATGTAGATTAAGAGCTTTTTTAAATGCTGGGATTTAAGCTGACCTATCTTCCCTCTAATTCCAGGAGACTCTAGATTTTGTGCTAGAACGGAGAAAGACTCAGTTATACCACAATGATTCACCCTGAGAGTGATTCAGACATTTCACAGCTTAGCCTTCTCACATTCCAGTTAAGTAACCTCACTGATGAAATCTCCAGACTGTGAGATTTACAACCCAAGCACCAAAGCTCCTGTCCAAAGATGGAGAAGGAATGTAAAGCATTTGCATTGCATAAAGAATAGCTCAAAGATTCATTCATGAATAGGATTTATTCTAGACCAAACAACAGCCCAGCTCTGTGTGGAAGGTTACAAGATCACTGGCTTCATCTGTCCCTGAATTCAGTGGATCACATATTCATTAGCATGTTTCATAATGTTTCATTAGCCAGTTAGTGTTGTGGAGCGACGGAATAACTCAGGCAGAGACCAGGTCAAGGCTAAAAGCTTAACTCTTTATTACAAGTAAAGAGGGTTACCGCTACTGCCGCGCTAACACGGCAGCCAGCTGGAGCGGCAACAGCTGATGCCGTTTGACAGCCGCCTTTTATAGCCGGCTGTCAAACGGCTCAGCCAATGGGAGAGGTCCGTGCTTCCCGCTTGAAGCACGGACCTGAGTGAAGACTCAGTCCATACACAACACTCCTCCCTCCCAGTGAGGAGCATGCGTAGTCCTTCAGATACGTCGGACGCCTGCGAATTCGTCCGGATCTTCTAGGCTCCGTCAAAGATGGCGCTGGGTTGCTGTCTGGAGCTCTCTGCGTGTCTCCAGGCGATGGAGAGGCTGCTGGACTGTCTGGAGTCGGGTCTGCACCTTGGTCAGCTTCCACATCTGGTAGGTAGTCGTCCCCGGTGGGTTGGCAACTGGTTTCGTCGAATGGTGTGGTTGCTTCTGCATGGGGCCCGTCTAGATGACCTCTGGGTGCAGTGCTCCAACGCTTCCTCAGGTGGTCCACGTGACGCCGCCAGGTCCGCCCATCAGCTAACTGGACTCTGTAAGACTTGGGACCAGTTACTGCTATCACAAGCCCTGGTAACCATAGTGGTTGCCCAGTGAAATTTCTGACAAATACCTTGTCATTAACCAGGAACCCTCTGTCTTGGCTGTTTGACCCAAGGGGAAGCAAAGGGGCATAATTTGGGTGCAGCCTATCCAAGGTGGTCCTCAGCCGGCGTCCCATTAATATTTCGGCTGGTGACTTGTTAGTAGAGGCACAGGGTGTAGTGTGTTGGCTCAATAAGTATTGGGCCAGCCTGTCATGCCAGTTAGAGGGACCCAATTTTTGTAACACCTCTTTAGCAGATCTAACTGCCCTCTCAGCCAGCCCGTTGCTGGCAGGATGGAAAGGGGCTACTAGTATGTGCCTGATGCCCAAACTTGCTAAAAACATCTCAAACTCACAGGAGGTGAATTGGGGGCCATTGTCAGACACGACAGAATTAGGAAGGCCATGTGTGGCGAATATCCTAGTCAGTGCTTTGCTGACCGCCTCTGTAGTGGTGGAGTGCATTAAAGTTAATTCCACCCATTTTGAATATGAATCTACTACCACCAGGAAAGTGCGCCCATGGAAAGGGCCTGCTAAGTCTATGTGTATCCTGGACCAGGGGTTACTTGCTTCCTCCCAGGTCCTAGGGGTGGTTGCTGGTGGTAATGCCCTGGAGGCCTGGCATGCCTGGCAAGAATTTACCCAATTAGAGATTTGGGCATCCATGCCTGGCCACCATACGTAGCTGCGGGCGAGGGCCTTCATTCTCACAATCCCTGGGTGGCCCTCATGCAAAACCTTCAGTATTGAGGTTTGTAATTTGTGGGGAATGACTACTCTGGTTCCCCATAGCAAACAGCCTTGCAAGGAGGAAAGTTCCTGCTGGCGTAATTTGTAGGGTAGGAAGTCTGAAGGATAAGGGGCCGTAGGCCACCCCCTCCCTACCCAGTCCAGGACTTGGGATATTACCTGGTCCTTGGCCGAATGGGCAGCGATGTCAGCAGCAGTGACTGGAAGCTTGAGATCGTCGATAAGAAAGACTGTGGTTGCAGGTGCTGGGTCCACGACTGGCATTGGCAGGGGACAGCGGCTGAGTGCATCAGCATGGGAAAGGCTTTTCCCGGATCGATGGATTAGAGTGTAGGAATACGCAGCCAGGAAAACCGTCCATCTGGTCATCCTTGGGGACAAAATCTGGGGAGTCTGTTTAGAGCCGGATAAAATGCCTAGCAGTGGCTTGTGATCAGTTATCAGTTCGAAATGGTGCCCGTAGAGGAATTCATGGAACTTCTTCACTGAAGCCACTGCAGCCAAGGCCTCCTTGTCAATCTGGCTGTAGTTGCGTTCAGTGGAAGATAGTGTCCTTGAAAAGAAAGCTATAGGTGCTTCTGCACCATTGGGCAGTCTGTGGCTCAGGACAGCCCCGATTCCGAATGGAGAAGCATCGGCTGCTAGAATGAGTGGTAAGTCTTTATTGAATTGGATTAAGACGGCCTTTGAAGTTAACAATGACTTGACTTGTTTGAAAGCAATAGTTTCCCTTGGTCCCCAGTGCCATGGCGAATGCTTGTCTAAAAGTCTATGAAGTGGCTCGGCAACAGAAGCTTTATGGGGCAGGAACGATGCATAGAAATTCAAGAGGCCCAGGAAAGCTTGAAGCTCAGTTTTGTTTGTAGGAGTAGGCGCATCGTGAATGGCCTTAACTTTTGACTCAGTTGGGTGAATACCCTTTGCATCAATTTTGTAACCTAAGAATTCCACTTGTGGAGTGGCTATGGTGCATTTTTCCCTTTTTAGCTTGAGACCAGATTGTCTGAAACGGTCAAGTACACTTCTGACCCTTTGTAGTAATTGCTGTTGGTTGGTGGCAGATACCAGAATATCATCAAAGTAAGGCACAACGCCTGGTAACCCTTGCAGTATTCGTTCCATAAGGGATTGGAAAATTCCAGGGGCCACACTAACTCCGAATTGTAGACGTGTGCATTTGAAAGCCCCTCTGTGGGTTACTATTGTTTGCAGTTCAGCAGTTTCATCGTCAACAGGAAACTGCTGATACGCCTGGGACATGTCCAACTTTGCAAAAATGGACCCAGGCTCAAGGGAATGGAGTAAATGTTGTACCACAGGGACTGGGTACGCACTAACTTGTAAATATCTGTTTATTGATGACTTGTAGTCCGAGCAGATCCTCAAGTGTCCATCCTTTTTAATGGAGTTACTATGGGGGTCTCCCACTTTGAGAAGTCAGTTGGTTGCAGTATGCCCTGTTTGATTAATTTGTCAAGTTCCTTGTCTAGTTGAGGACGAATTGCAAAAGGAACTCTGCGGGGCTTCAAACGAATTGGAACTGCCTGGGAGTCTACCCTGAAGGATATTGGGGTTCCCACGTAGCAGCCTAGGCCCTCACTGAATACGTCTGCATAGTCCCTGAACAGGGAGTCAACTTCTGAATTGTTAATGGCGTGGATTCCCCCTATGTGGAGGCCCAGGGCTGGGAACCAATCTAGTCCCAATAGGCTTGGGAGGACACCATCCACTATCACTAGAGGCAAGTGACCCTTAAACCCTTGAAAATGGACTAGGAACTTGCCTTTTCCGATGACAGGGATGGTTCTACCTTGGTAGTCCCGAAGTGTTAGGTTGCAGGCTGGAATTTTCTGTCTTGACATTCTGGGGAATAGCTTCTTTAAGGTGTCCCATGAGATGATGGACAATGCAGAGCCGGTGTCAACCTCCATCTTGCAGGGTCTACCTTCTATAGAAACAGTGACACTAATTTTGTTAGATTTATTAATTTTTTGAATTTTAAACTGATAGCAAGTGAAACAGTCCTCAATTTGCCTGGGGTATTGAATGAGCTTCTGTGGTCTTTGTGGCTGGCTGAAGGTTTTTCCTGACTGACAAATTTTTGCCAGATGGCCTTTCTTTTGACACCTTAAACATATGGCATTCCTGAATCTGCAGGATGCTCTGAGGTGATTTCCCCCACAGCTTAAGCATACTGTTTGTAACTGTGGGGTTTGACTTATACCTTGCCTGAACTCTTTTTGATTTGCATTGGGCTGTCTGAGGCGGTTTACCTCAGTAGCCTCTTCTGGGCCAGTTTCTGAGGAGGCTTCCTCAAAATATACTGTAGGATTTTCTAGTCTGCTGGGTTTTCCCTGAATTTCAGCTGCTGAGAGTGCTGACAGCTCAGCAGCCTGGGATTCCTCTATGGCTTGCTTAAGAGTTAGATCCCCTTTGGCTAATAAACGTCTTTGTAACTTTGGGTCTCTAACGCCACAAATCAGCTGATCGAGCAGCATATCGTCCAGGTAATCTCTGAACCCACAATGCAGGGCAGTTGTTCTCAGTGCTGCCATATAATCATTAATTGTTTCCCCCTCTGTTTGGATGCGCCTTCTGAAAGCATGGCGCCTAGCAATCCTGGAAGGCTTTGGGGAGTAGTGATTTGAAAGAATTTCCTGCAGTTCCTCCCAGGGAATAGTCTTTATAGATCTAGGGGCTAGTAAAGCTGATGCGGTGTCAAAAACCGTGGCTCCGCAAAAACTTAGGAAGTAAGACTTCTTCCTATGTTCAGAAATTTCTGACAGGTCTACAGCATCAAGAAAACAGTCAAACCGGTTCTTGTATGACTCCCACGTCTCAGCAGCCGGTCTGAAGGGCGGGAATGCCGGATTCGCAGTCATCTTCTGTCAGCTGTGAAGTTTCTCCTCAGGCAAGTTAGAGACGGCACTTCGCGGTTAGAGTCTGCAACTCTGTAGCGATTTCAGCTCTAGGTAGTGATTTCGCTCCTTTAATTCTCTCCCTTGCCTGGCTTGCCTTTATTTGTATCCCATCCTCGTCGCCAGTGTTGTGGAGCGACGGAATAACTCAGGCAGAGACCAGGTCAAGGCTAAAAGCTTAACTCTTTATTACAAGTAAAGAGGGTTACCGCTACTGCCGCGCTAACACGGCAGCCAGCTGGAGCGGCAACAGCTGATGCCGTTTGACAGCCGCCTTTTATAGCCGGCTGTCAAACGGCTCAGCCAATGGGAGAGGTCCGTGCTTCCCGCTTGAAGCACGGACCTGAGTGAAGACTCAGTCCATACACAACAGTTAGATCCTAACTATTATGGAGGGTGACTCTTACTGGGTGGTTCTTTGAAGTATCTGGACCTTATGAGCCCTGGTGGCGCAGTGGTTAGAATGCAGTACTGCAGGCTATTTTTGCTGACTGCCTACTGCCTTCAATTTGGCAGTTCGAATCTCACTAGGCTCAAGGTTGACTCAGCCTTCCATCCTTCCAAGGTCAGTAAAATGAGGACCCACATTGTTGGAGGCAGTATGCTGACTCTGTAAACTGCTTAGAGAGGGCTGTAAAGCACTGTGAAGCAGCATATGTCTAAGTGCTATTGCTAAATGCTGTTTCTATTATGGCAACTTGGGGATGTTTCCTATCATGATTACATCACTTCACCAAGAAGTATGAGGAGAGATTAATACAATTCTGTATCTTCTATTGGATAAATAATTCTGCCTTTGAAATGTAATTTTTTGTAGAGAGAGGCAGAATGTAGACAACATAAAAATGGAGATGAATGACGCATAATAATCACAGGTGTACTAGAGCAAGCAGCTGCAGAAACTGTTTAGACTCGGGAATGTTCACTCAGGATATGTCCTACATATTTGCAAATTTTCTTCCAAGAGCAAAAGATTCAGAAATATGTTGTGCACGAATTTAGCTCTGCCCTTGAGAAGTAGATGGCAGAGGGAGAATGTTTGCTTAGACCTGGGAGAGTGGAAAGTATGGGAAAGAGACTCAGCCTAGCTCCATCTTGATTTTTTGGGCCTTCAAAGGGGACAGTGAAGATTTTGTACAGGATTTTCAAAATTTGTAAATAACTCTACAACAGTAAAGTGGCCTTCCTTGAATGCCTGCAGTGTATGTTTTCTTGATGTGGCCTCTTGCAGCACTGCAAGGAGCCGACACATGTTTTCCTTTTCTTTCATCTTAAGGCAAGATCCTAGAGAGCTGATTTTTTTATATTACTCATAGGAGGTCAAGTATTGATGCTGCAGTCTTACAAGAGCATTTTTATACTCAAGTCACATTTCTTTCTCTAGTTGGCATCTATACTACAGCATTCCATGAACTTAGGCTGACTGAACCCATGCCATAATAAACATCATAAAATAATAATGCATCAGCATGATTCAAACCATACAATTAATCTGCTAAGCAAGGGGTAGTTATACCCTTCATGCAGGGGTGGGATATGACAGGGTTAACTATCAGTTCGGGATTTATGAGGGTCAGTGATTGATGATGGGACGCTGGGAGCATGCACCTGTAAATCGTCATTAGCATGCTGCGTGCAGAGAAGCAGCCTTTAAAACAGCCCTCTTTTCCTGCTTTTTTAACTGGCTGTGCCTCGTTCAGCAGCTGAAGTTGAAAAATCAGGAAATAAAGGTCAGGTAAGAGCCCAGGTGGGCGGGTGGGCAAAAACATCAGCAGACATAGAACCGCTCTTCAGAGTTACCAGTTCTACAGAGGTGGATAGAACTGGTAGAAACCCACCCCTGCCTTCATGAAACTGGTCACCTCTTTTGGACCACCGCAGAATGTTTAATGTGAAGCACTAAGGAAAACTGTCTCACTGTTGCCTCTCAGATTACATTTTGTGATTTGTATTATAAACTGTGCAGAATATATCCAAAGATGTACATGTTTGTAACATTTTTAAATTAGGTCAGGAATGACAAAAATGCCTGAAAAGGCTGCTTATGATGGATTCTTCAGGAATGGTGAAGGGCTATGCAGAACTAGAGAAAAGGGATCCTCATCCTCATCATTATCAGCAGGGTGACTGCAAGGAAAGATCAGCTCAGTTTGTGGAACTGCGTATCATTTCTGCACATATGTATGTAGTGCAATGAGTAGTCATAATATTCCCTGCAGGGTATAACTGTCAGGGGGCATTGAATTCTAGGCAATCTGCAAGGTTTTGTTTGTTTGTTTGTAGAAGGATTGATCACTGAACAAATGTTTCCCAGAAGAAATTAAGTTTAAACTCCTCTGACCTAAAATGGCATTTTGTTTGTCCATACCATATCTTTTGGAATGATTGACATGCAACTTATTCAAGTCCAGATACGAGGTATTACTTTGTACAACTCGGGTAATGCAATGATAAAATTTAGTGCATTTTGCATTTTCTATTAATAGCTTGATGTGCATGTATCTATTAACTGATTAAAAAAAGCAGTGCGTATCTTTGAAAACTGCAGCAATTTCCTACTGTACTTTCTGCAAAATGAAGTGGCAGGATATTTGAGGATTGGATAGCATTTGAACAAGAACTTAAGTTAATTTCATGTCTATGCATTTGCAAGAATGGAAAAATAATTATAATTTAGATTTCCGTGCAGACTTACATCATTTTGCATTTAAAAGCATTTTAAAGTTTGTTATTCAAAACTTGCAGTTTTCTAAATTTTTCCACAAAGTTTATCAACAAATTAGTCTGTAAGTCATGAAGGGAAAGGTCTGCACAAAAATATAGATGTTCATGAAATAAAATAGAATAAAATACACTAGTATATTATTAGCTGATAATGTATGCAGTAAGGTAATATGACAAAAGAAGTACGTGTGTTTACAGAAATGTGCACCAATATTCATGCAATTTTAATGCAGAGTTCTCAAGTTTGGTCAAGCAACTTCAATACACAGTAGCTGTAAAATAAAAAAATAAATCTGGTACAGTAGATCCACTTACCCCTGAGGGCTGATACCAGGATATTGTGGGACAGGATGAACCAAATGCCAATTGTCTTAATGTCTTCCTTCTTTCCTTTTTGTCCATCTCCTTTGCCAGATTCTAACACCTTCCAGGAAGATATTTCTCTGCAAGTGCCCAATACAGTTGAGGTCAAATCACGAATTTCGTCCACATCATCTGCCTCTACAGACCTGAATAGCCTGGACACCAGTGAAGAAGGAGCTGAAACTCCTGTGGTGCAGTCAGATGAGGAAGAATTGGAGCAAGATGGGTCTGAAGAACAGGAGATCAAGAGCTAGCAAGGTTTTCCATCCATCATGCTACAGCGAACACTGCCAGCATGAGATTATGAACATGACTGGATTGCTCTGATTCCCACTGTGTAAAACCCACAGCAACTCCCTGCCCAATTGTTGTACTTGGGGAAGATTCAAGATAATCTTTCCCCCTGCAGGATGGTCAATGCATGGATAAGGCAACAGAAGAGGGAGAATAGGGTGAGGCATGGGTGCTACAGAATTAAAATAGAATTTAACTCTCCATCTTTTTACGCATATAGTAATGCTTCTGCTTCCCTCACACCAGGGCTCAGTTTGCTACAAGGCTACAAAAATTTAAAACAAAACCTTTGTGCAAACTGACAGGCTCTCTAATCCTAACACATATACCCACACAAACATGAATGCAGCATGCCTTTTAATTGTAACATAATAGAAGATTACATTCCTTTCAAACAAGCAGCTGGGATGACGTGTGTTGCTGGGAAAGAAACAATGAGGCTACCTGGATAGGAAAGATGGAGAAGAAATGTCTGAAAGGTGGTGGGACTAAAACAATTTGAAAGGTTCTTGGAATGAATCAGATTTTTTTATTAACTTTTTCATTTGTTTGATTTTACATCCTTATATTGTAAATGAGCGGCATGTACCACAAAGCACAGGAAGAGTTCTGGAGGAGGGAAATGGGTCTTAAGGAAAAACTACACAGTCAGGACAGTCTTTAGAAAAACTTCCTTTGAACCTCCATACTGAATACCTCAGTAGCAAAGTGAGAACTTTAATTGCTCTCTCCTAAGTTTTAAAGTAGTCCAATCATTTCTATGATGAAAATGCCTTCTCCATTTCCCCCAATCATTCTTTTTGTTTTTATGGGAGAGAAATGGCTTTCAGATCTTTTTCCAAGGGAGAAGAACATTTTGTAGATTTCTCTTGGCTGTGTCTTTATATTTACCTTAGTTGCAAAATGCCTGAGAGATATTTATGTGTGCTCTACCTTTCATTCCACAATCATGTCTCCCGCTGTCTGGCATCCCAGCCTTCAATTATATTGGTGAAAGTCAAATCAGACAAAGACTGCCAAAGAAAACTCCTTCCAGAGAGCTTTTTCAGATTAAGAAGAAGAAATAGCTAAAGGTGCTGTGGAATTATGCAGATACAGATAATAGGGGACAAAAAGAACTACAGACTGCCTCCTTATAAAATTATTAATTATACTGATAGAATATTTGTAGCTCAAGGTTGAACTGTGGGATCCTTTGTGCTCTCTGAGCTTGGTGGTTTTCTTGCAGACGTTTCATTACCAAACTAGGTAACTTCATCAGTGCTAAAATATTTACACTAAAAATGACTCAAAAAAAAAAATTCTTGGCATGAGGCAGATAGTATGATGCAGAAAAAGAGAAGACTCTTTCTTTGGGAGAAGGAAGCTTTGTTGAAATTGGAAGACAGATTTTGGCACTTAAACTTTGCTTTCCTTTTGATATATTATTATTACAAAGAACTTGTTCCCTTCATTTTATATATATATAAATTTTATTGGCACTTTTCAAATTGTTAAAAGATAAATATAAAAATAATACATGAGAGACCAACAAAAAAGAAAAGATAAAAGTGTAAAGATAGTACAAACAGAAAAAAAGAAAAATATATAAAGAAGTAATCTCTTCCAATGTCCTTTAGAGCAATTACAAACTTATTGTGTCTATTTCCTTTTTAAAATTATCTTATATGATTCTCTACCTGTATTTTTAATTCATTTTTATTCCACCTTTATATTTTTATGAATATTCAACACTTTTTAATCAGCAAATCCAAAAATCACTTTTTCCATTTTCAGCATAAAGTCCCTGTTCCAGTCTTTTATAAAAAATACTTGTTTTATCCCCGTTCAGTTTTATCATTACCACCAATTCTGCCATCTTCACAATCCATTTCTCCATTATGGGTATGGCAGTATTTTTTCCAACTTGGGGAATATAATAGGTTAGCTGAAGTTATCATATGCAAAACTTATAAAACTTTTCTAATTGGTTATCCATAAGTGCTAGTTTCATTTGAATGTTAGGCTTTAAAATTCCTTATATCATTGTATGTATTTCTACCCTTTTGTTTTGGTTTTCACAAGTCTGCCAAGCATGGCAAAATGACCCTTCATATTTTTCACATTTCCAACATGGGTTAGAGATACCGTTATACAGGAGCATGTATCCCTTTACATACTGTTTTGTAACTAATGAGGAGTGATGTTGGAAATTTCATTTCAGCAAATCTGGAGGCCAAGAGATTCCCTGTCTCTGATATGTAATGGCCACATGTGAAGGATGCATGAGATGAGTTTCAGTAAAATCTCACCACCAATATGAACCAGAGAGTTAGCTGTAGCATCACTTCATCTCTTTTCCAAAACCTTCCTAATTCCTCACCATGGGAACAATAATACTGAAAAATACATTGGTTGCAGTATCGAATTCTATAGTTTTAAGAAGTTGGTACAGCCAATTGGTTTCATATGTACTGTATGTTTTTTTTTTGATGTAATTGCTTTGATCCAATATAGGCTTTAGAAGTGCCCCACCTCACAGGGATGTTTTGGGAAAGGGGGGAATCCAAGAAGGTATATGTATGTAAAGTGCTTTGAACATTAAATGCTAAATAGTTTCATTATCATTTTTTTATTTTAGCTACTAGAGACAACTCAAAATCCTGGATATGTTTAGTAGGCAAGTTTGGAGAAGGATGATGTTCTTCAAGAAACATGCTGAAGATCATAACAATATGCTTGATTAGGCTAAAGTGAATAATTTATGGTTAACTTGTCATGGGAACCAAGCAACTTTCTTAGTAAGTTATGTGGATCAACCCACACTTCATCCCTTCACTTGAAGGGAATTCAGGCAGCAGAACTTGTGACACCACTGTCAATAGGGACAGTTTGTAGGGTTTTTTTCCACTGCACTGTAGGACTGAAGATACATATCGTCTTCAATTTATGACCGTAATTGAGCCCAGAATTATGGTCAGAAGTCCTTGCAATCATTAAGCGGGACACCATGTGACAAGACCTGACTTTAAAATATTTTTGTGCAGGCATTACATGAACATAGCAAATGTTAAGCGAATGCTGCAGTCATTAAACCAATCCATTATACCCAATGGATGGTGTTTGCTGAAAACTGCCAGAAACCAGCAAAAACATCAAAAATTGCAGTCATGTAACCACAGGATGTGCAAAGAGCCACAAAGGTGAACCAGTTGCTAAGGACACAAAACAACATGACTTGGGGGTGGGGGCAGCTATATGTAAATTAAAAATTGAGTGGTAAATATCTTTCGTGTGAGGTTCCATTGCAATTTTGAACGGATCACGTAAGCAAACAGTCATAATAAACCATGCCTGAAAAATGTTACAAGTTCAGTGACGTGTCAAACCATCAACATCTTACAAAGCATTTAAGAGTAAACTAGTAGCAGATTTAGTAGCAAAACCACTGTGAGAGATGGAACTATAGTATTCATCTGAAGGAGAACTTTTGTGGCTTGGGGCATATTGTTGAATTCCAATTCCCATTAGCCTCAGCCAGCATAGAGAAGAAACAGCCATATAAGTCTTTGTGGGGGAAGAGGTTTAAGAAAACATCATGATGGGGACTGCATGACCCGAACCCCACCCAAATTTTATGTGCACAAAAGAGGTGAGGCTTCAAATCTTGTGGTTGTGGCTGCCATCTCGACTACTTTTAATCTCCGTGTGTAAATGCTCCTGAACAATAATGATAGCCATTGTAGTCAATAAAGATTTGGCAGTCCCCCCGGGAGAGAATGATTATGGAATGTTCCAATATTCCTAATACTTAATTCCTCTGTTTTTATTTGTTGACAGCCTCACTGTGTGAAATTGTTGCCTTTGTGGACAGAGCCCTGCCTGTAGCTCTTAGTCAATTGGTTGGTTTAATCCATTAAAACATGATGATTGACTAAATAATGTCTCCAAGTTAAATCTCTGCTAAATCAAGTGATAATTGAGAAGTAACAATTGGGTCAATTATAGAAGTGTTAACCAAAAGCAATCTGATTTGGGGGTATTTGCATGATTTGATGTATATGGCATCAAATGAGGAATACTTGAGTTTTAAACACAGTAACATATTGACCTATGGATAGGCACTGGAAATAGGGGTGGGGAGGGAGAAAAACACGCAGAGTGCAGTTCTGTAACAAAATCTATACAACTTTGTAAACAGCCTAAAAACTGTCTTATTAGTTCTCAAGCCAGGTTTGTGCCCGCTCATAATGTTAGCTTACAGACTGGTAACCAAGGCTAAAGAACAAAATTTTATAGGTAAATTTAAAACTGTTTTAACACTGAAGTCTGCATCAGTCACTGCAGTTTTACTCCTCCAAAGATAAATCAAAAAATAATGTTAAGGGTGGAGCCAGGATGAGGGGGGAACCAACCTTGACTGTTTCACAGAATCAATTGGTTCAGATTAATACTGTATATAATTTTAAAACAATTGTCTCCAGATCCACATGGAATGGGAATGGGAGGAATGCAGTGGAGAAGGAATCAGGGTGCTACAATGAATAATAGGTGTTTTACTTGCTTGAGTTCTGAAGCATTTACTCCAAATAATATTTGAAGTGTGCACAGTGCTACTAGGGAAAGAGATCCCTCTCATTATCAGTGGCAATTTGTAAGGACATTAATGTAATTAATTAATGTAAGGACATTTTCCCCCAATAACAATCTGCCTTTCTGGTATCTTAAATGAATGTCATGCCTTGTTATCTGCTCTGAAAAAGAACAGGTGTTCTTTTTTGTGTGACATCCATTCATGTCCTTGAAAAATCTCCCAAAATCATTGCTTTTTCCTTACAGTTTCTTCCCTCTTCTTCTATGGTTTATTTAGGACTAGAAACCAGAGGCTGCAAAAATCCAGACAACTGCTAGATGGCAGCAAAGAGATAAAGACAGTTTCAATTCTCTGCTGCCATCTTGTGATCATCTGGATATTTTTAACACTAGGCTGGTAGCCTTGGGTTTACACAGTGAACCTCACCTTACCATAATCTGCTCAGTGAATCCATTTTTCTGAGCCTGCATGATACGCTGAACCAGGGGTAGGATTCTACCGGTTTGGACCGGTTTGGGAAAACCGGATGTTACGTTTTCATCTGGTTCACTGAACCGGAATTTCAACTGACCGGCTGGCCCTTCCCACCCCACCACATCTGCCCAAGAGTCTCCATGCAATGCAGGTAAGTGCAGGGTCCACGAGGAGGCTCTGGGAGAGGGGAAAGAGAGCCTTCCAGAAGTCCAGAAACGGGCCTGTTTCCGACTTCCGGGATGGGGGCTCCAGAGCTCGGGAGAGGTCATTTTCTCCCTCCCAGAGGCCCGGGGGAAGGCTCTGGGCTCTTGGGAAGGTGAAAAACAGCCCTCCCACAAGTTCCGGTAGGCCATGCCACCATGGCCACACCCACCTAGCAACTGGGCAGCGAACAAATTGCTGGGATTTTTGAATCCCACCCCTCCACTGAACCATTCACTGATTGCATATACACATTCATGTAAGCCATTAGATTAGTCCAAACTGGAGGGTGCAGAGGTGACATTCGGCACGTTTTGACCAGTTCTGGAGAACCGGTAGCAGAAATTTTGAGTAGTTCGGAGAACCGGCAAATACCACCTCTGATGGGAGATTTTACAGTATCCTTCCCCTGCCATGCCCACCAAGCCACTCCCACAGAACCAATAGTAAAAAAAAATTGAATCCCCCCACTGGGTGGGTGGCTAGATTTTGTGGATCACAGACCTTAGAAAACTGACCTAGGTAACCACTGACCTCAAAAGAATATTCAGGTTGCCCATGAACTGCAAGTTGGTTTAAACAGAGCAGTGGCGCCTAGTATAAAAGAGAATATAAAACATTCCTTGAAAGAATAGAATAAGCTCAAGAGGAAAACAAAATGCAATGTATAAATAACCTTGGGCTGGCTCAATTCCTGGGGTTCTCTGTATTTGCCTGGCATCTGTACTGAGTCAACACATCAGCCAGCTTTTTGTGACTCCAGTTGCAGCTTTTAGCACTAAAACTTCCGTCCAGGTGCAAATGACTCATAGATTCTCTTTCCCCCCACTCCCTCTTGAAAGTGCAGCTCTAGTCATTGTTTTTGAGAGAAAGGTTGAATAGAGAGGGAGGGACTGAAAGAGGGAAGACTTTGAGAGGAACAGGTGGGTGGGGAGAAAGTCCAGAAAAGGAGGTCTGGCAGCCACAAACCTCCCCACTTCCCAGTAAGGAAAAAGTCCAGTGAAATAATGCAAGTGTTTTGAAAGGTCAACAGCTGAACTGCAGTCGGAAAGTAATTCTTAACAGTTTTGCAGAGGAAAATGTCCTTAACATTAATCATATCTGATCATCTAGTCCAAAGCTTTCACAGAAAAGCACTGAAAACTGTGGGAGGGGAATTTAAACAAGTAAATGCATTAAAGTACACAAGATACAATTTGTGACAATTCCATTAAGTGACTGGCCAGTTTTGTTAAAGGCCAGCTAAGGTTTAACATTAACTTAGATGCCAGATGCATGGCGAATGAAGCTGTTTCCTCTTGAACAGATATGTGAAGACTGTTATAGAAATAGCACTTAAACTTATATACTGCTTCATAGTGTTTTACAGCCCTCTCTAAGCAGTTTACAGAGTCAGCATTTTGTCCCCAACAATGTGGGTCCTCACTTTACCGACCTTGGAAAGATGGAAGGCCGGGTCAATCTTGAGCTGCTGAGGATTGAAACCCCCGGCAGTCAGCAGAATTAGCCTGCAATACTGCATCCTAACCACTGCACCACCAGAGCTCTTATAAAACTAGACTTCTTCCACTTCCCTCTGTATAATCATTAATAGATTAAAATTATGCCTATCTTCTTTTGCAGCTAGCAGTTCTATAGGGATACAGGAGGTCTAGGAACATAAATTTAAATAAATAAAATAAATCATACAGCTGAGTTCACACGCTGAGCTAAGGCATGGCTTGCTTAACCATACTATACTATATAAGGTACAACTGATACCAAATATTTCTACCAGATGCTAACCCATAAATCGTGGTTTTCAAACTACACTGTAATGCACAGGCTCATTCAGCACACAAGGCCACAAACAATCACGTTACACTAAGTTGTCATCATGCACACTTATAGGCACAAAATTCAGAAGAGGCCCACCAAGAGGCTCAGGGGTGGAGGAGTCGTTTTATCTGTTGTGGTCTTAAAAAAAAACATCTATTTCTGCCAGCAACTGTTTGCATTGGAAGAAATGTACCACAAAGTGCTAATGACAACATACATCTTGCTTTCTGAAGGTAGTGACAGAAAATAATTTGGTGAATTCCTTATTACGTGCCATGAAATATTAAAACATTTTAAATATTCTCAGATAATTACTCAGAAGTAAGTACAAAATTTAAAGAGTTGATCCTGATTCTTCCTTCCTTTCTGCAATAAATCGTGTTTTATCAACTTTGCTTTCTAAAAGTCCCATGTATAGTTAAATGAAGCTGAGAAAATTGGCCAGTGCTTTATGAGTGTGACTGACATCTTTGTATTATCCCTTTTTGTTGTTTTAATTACTGTATTATTACTCTTATCACATCCTACAAAATGCAGTTCAGTGGTAAGAAAAGTAAGATCCTGCACTTAGGCAGGAAAAACCAAATGTATGGATGTAGAATAGGAGGTACAGCCTCAACGGTAGTAACTGTGAAAAAGATATAAGTGTCCTGGTGGATAAACAGTAACAGATAATCAGAGTTGGAAGGGACCTTATAGGTCATCTAGACCAACCCCCCACCAAAGCAGGAGACCTACACCATTTCTGACAGATAGGAGGCCAATCTCTTCTTGAAAGTCTCAGGTGATGGTGCTCTCACAACTTCCGAGGGCAAACTGTTCCATTGGTTGATTGCTCTCTGTCAGAAAGTTTCTCCTTATTTCCAGATTAAATCTCTCCATGTTCAGTTTCCATCCATTATTCCTCGTCTGGTCTTTGGGTGCTTTACAAAATAGATTGGCCCTTCCTCTCTGTGGTAGCCCCTTAAATATTGGAAGACTGCTATCATGTCTCCCCTGGTCCTTCTCTTCACTGGACTAGCCAAGCCCAGTTCCTGTAACCGTTCTTCATATGTTTTAGCCTCCAGTCCCCTAATCATCCTGGTTGCTCTTCTCTGTACTTTTTCTAGAGTCCAACATCTTTTTTATACTGTGGTAACCAAAACTGGTTGCAATACTCTAGGTGTGGTCTTACTAAGGCTTTATAGAGTGGTAATAGTACCTCACTTGATCTTGATTGTATCCCTCTGTTAATCAATTTAGGATTGCATTAGCTTTTTTGACGGCGGCTGCACACTGCTGGCTCATATTTAACTGGTTGTCCAGTAAGATTCCAAGATCCCTTTCAAAGCCTTTGCTGCTCTCTGAGCTTGGTTGTTTGCCTGTAGACTTTTCATTACCCAACTTAAGTGGATCACCACTTAAGTATGAGCAAGCAGTATGCAAAAATGCCAATACATTTCTAGGCTACATCAGCAGAGGAATAGCCTCAACTTCATGGGAATGATAGTACTGCTTTATGCTGCACTGGCGAGACCACACTTGGCATACTGCATTCAATTCTGATCACCATGACACACACACAAAAAGATACTGAGGCACTAGAACAGGGGTGTCAAACTTGCGTCATCACAGCATCATCATGTGATGTATCAAGATTTTTTTCTCCTTTACTAAACTGGGTGTGGGCGGGACCAGCGCATGTCACATCTGGCCCACGGGCTGCAAGTTTGACAACCCTGCCCTAGAAAGAGTGCAGTGAAGAGCAACAAAGATATGATGAATGGCTAAGGGAACTAGGTTTGTTTAGCTTAATGAAAAGAAGGCTGAGGGAAGGTGTGATAACAGTTTTCCAAAACCTGAAGGGCTGTCACAGGGAAGAGAGGGTGTCGATTTATTCTCCATAACATCCTAGGGCAGGACAAGAAGCAATGGGGATATACACTTGTCAGAGGGAGGTTCAAACTGGAAATAAGGAGGAATTTCCTGACAGTAAGAACAATTAATCAGTGGAACTGCTTGTCTCCCTGCATTGTGGATGAAAGGGTTTTCAAGAAAAGATTGTACAACCATTTCTCTGGGATGGAATAAGAATTCCTGCCCTGGGTCAAGGTCTCTTCTAGCCCTAAAATTTTTATCACTGTATTATTTTATATTGTGTATTTTTATTTGGTAAATGCTCAAAAGTCTTTGGGGATCACGTGGTGTATCCATCAATCATTGTGTTCTACTGCAGAAAAGAAACTACAGCCATCTATCTCCACAACACACATCTCAAACACACCAACAATAGACAAGCCTCCTACAACTGGCCCCAATCCATTGGGCTCACAACCTCTGGTGATCACAGAAAAAGAAGTGCAAGATCTATTACACAGACAAAAGCCAGGAAAAGCACCAGGGCCAGACAAGATAACTCCTTCTTGCTTAAAAGTCTGTGCTGAGCAATTGGCCCCCATCTTCACCCGAATCTTCAATAGATCACTAGAGATGTGCTATGTTCCTTCCTGCTTCAAACGTTCTACCATCATCCCAGTGCCAAAGAAGCCCTCCATCAAGGAACTGAATGACTATAGATCAGTTGCTCTAACATCTGTAGTTATGAAAATCTTTAAAAGGCTTGTGCTGTCCCACCTGAAAACCATCACAGATCCGCTGTTAGATCCCATGTAGTTTGCATACCGAGCAAATAGATCAATAGATGATGCTGTTAACATAGCTCTGCACTACATCCTACAACACCTCAAATCTCCAAATACCTATGCATGGGTCCTCTTTGTAGACTTCAGTTCAGCATTCAATACCATCATTCCAGACACTCTTCTAAGTAAACTAAACCAACTAGCAGTACCTGAACACACTTGTAAGTGGATCATAAGCTTCCTAACAGACAGGAAGCAGCAGGTGAAGCTAGGCGAAATCACATCCTATATCTGTACAATCAGCACAGGGGCCTCCCAAGGCTGTGTGCTATCTCCACTTCTCTTCTCCCTATATACCAATGACTGCATCTCAAATGATCCATCTGTTAAAATACTGAAGTTTGCTGATGACACAACAGTCATTGGTCTCATTCGAGACAACGATGAATCTGCATACAGACAGGAGGTTATACAACTTGCCTCATGGTGTAACCGGAACAATCTGGAACTGAACACACTCAAAACCGTAGAAATGGTGGTAGACTTTAGAAGAAACCCTCCCATACTACCACATCTTACAATATTAGACAACACAGTATCAACAGTAGAGACCTTCAAATTTCTAGGTTCTACTATATCACATGACCTAAAATGGACACGTAACATCAAAAACATCATCAAAAAAACACAACAAAGAATGTTCTTTTTGCGCCAACTCAGAAAGCTCAAAGTGCCCAAGGAGCTGCTGATCCAGTTCTGCAGAGGAATTATTGAGTCTATCATCTGCACCTCTATAACTGTGTGGTTTGGTTCTGTAACCCAACAGGACAGACACAGACTTCAGAGGTTAATTAGGACTGTAGAAAAAACAATTACCACCCACCTGCCTTCAATCGAGAACCTGTATACTGCACGAGTCAAAAAGAGGGCTGTGAAAATATTTACAGATCCCTCACATCCTGGACATAAACTGTTTCAACTCCTTCCCTCAAAACGACGCTACAGAGCACTGCATATCAGAACAGCTAGACACAAGAACAGTTTTTTCCAAAAGCCATCACTCTGCTAAACAAATAATTCCCTCAACACTGTTCAACTATTTACAAAGTGTACACTACTATTACTGTTAATCTTCTCATCACTCCTTATCACCCATCCCCTCCCACTTGTGACTGTAACTTTGTTGCTTGTATCCTCTGTTTCCTAGTATGATTTGATGTTGATTGTACCCTATGACTATCATTAAGTGTTGTATATTATGATTCTTGATTCTTAACGAATGTTCCTTCTTTATGTATACTGAGAGTATTTACACCAAGACAAATTCCTTGTGTGTCCAATCACACTTGGCCAATAAAGTATTCCATTTCCCATTTGAAACTCTAGTAATCAAGGTACATCAGTCTTTAACCTGGTATCATCACATGCTTGTTCTCTGAGCCTCAAAATGCTACTCTGAATAGGGATGAAAGAGAAACTTCAATAACATAACAAGCTCAGTAATCATTCCTCCCGAAGCCCTTGTAAGACAAAATCACTGTTATAAGGAATGTGGCTCTGAAGCACAAAACATATCATCCTCCAACCATAACCCAATGTGGGCAAACTGCAATGATCACATGACTTGCTAAACCACAATTAAGCAAACCACCTTATGGTGTAGCACGGGAGGTGTCAAACTCATGGCCCACGGGCCGGATCCAAGCTCCATTATCAAGGGCAGAGCACTCAAACCACCACAGGTGCCCACCACGTGAGTGACATCAAGCTGGCCATGCCCCCTGGCCACGCCCCCCCCCCCCGAAGGTCAAACACAACCCCAATACAGCCCTCAATGAAATATAGTTTGACACTCCTGGTGTAACATAATATGCCATCCAAGTGATTCAAGCAAAGTCTACAAAGACCCAAGGGACCTCTAGATGGCAAGAGATGTGGAAGTTCTATTCGAGCCTAAAAGGATTAAAAAGAGCACAGCTACCTTTGCAGGATGAACCTCTGCAAAAAAAATGAGCTGCAGTATCAAAAGATAATGATTGCCCTCTGCTGGAAAAAATATTTCCCTACTATCTTAAAATCTGAAATACTTGCCGAGAGGCTGTATTTAATAAAACTTTAACTTCTGCAAACAATACAGCTGTAGTTTAGTATCTATGAACTCCTTAGTAGAAATAGAGAGAAAAATGGGAAAAAGGAAGATTTACAAATAACTGTAGATTTAATTTCATGACTTGGTTAACTGTAAGTTTAAATATATTCTTTTTAGCTTTTACTATAATTTTCATTCATAGACATAAAATTTTGTTTACAAAATTTCATTACCTTTTTTCTGTTCAGCAAAATGACCAATGACCGTACCATATTTTTTTTAGAAATATCACTTCAAATAGCACAGATTTGAGTAATGGGACCCTTCCCATTCCATGGAATTCATCAACTTCACAAATCCAGACCTCACTGCATTGGTTCAATGATTGGAGTGTTAATTCCTGATTAACTGAGTGTTGATTGTTTGATAGGATATGCTCAGATCTTTTCAGTTTTCTTCCTAGTTTATTTTAATTTTTCAGCCTGAGAAATTATTCTGTTTTACTG
The DNA here is from genome assembly GCA_023653725.1 of Bungarus multicinctus. Taxonomy (NCBI): domain Eukaryota; kingdom Metazoa; phylum Chordata; class Lepidosauria; order Squamata; family Elapidae; genus Bungarus; species Bungarus multicinctus. The sequence continues at coordinate 107,906,320 of CM042842.1, read as the reverse complement.
GTACATTTTCATGTTCTTTTGCAATTGCCAACTGGTCTAATGCACATCAATCAGCTTAGCATCTTTTGGGTTCTTATGGATTCATTTCTTCTATTTTTGCCCAGCGAATAGCATTCCGTATTTACTTCAATTTCCTAAGCCTGCAACTTCCTAAGTTGCAGACTGACCTTAGCCCCCCACTCTCGCTCCATCCATTTTCACAATTCTGCATGCCTACACTTGAACTGCTTGGCAAGTCAAGAGAAGTGTTACCTTTCCAGCCTCCTAGATCTCTGAAAGCTATTTGGCCAAGCCCAAATTCCTATCCATTAATTCCTATCTAAGTCTAACTTCCTATTCATTAATTCTTGTTAGCATTGAAATGTATGAATAAAGAAGTGCTTTCAGTTTGCTCCCTCCGTCCCCAAATAATAATTGTGCAATACAAAGGGGAGCCATAAAAAGCTCTTCGTAATCATATTTCTTTAACAGAGCCAATGCTAGATAGCTGCATGGATATTGTTTTCCTGATCCTATTCTCTCAAGCGGTAATGTTTAGAGAACTACATGTTCATGCTCCACAGGAGTTTGTGATTATAAATTGCTATATTTGCCTGTGCTTAAAGATGTATTTAACCATAGAAATTGTTAAAATCTATTACTACTGTGTTTTTTGCTATTGTGTTTAAATGTCTTTCTGTATATGCCAGTGCTTTTGCTTATATAGAATGACATCACAATATTCAAACTCTCCCTGGATTTTTTCATCTCAACTCATGGTGGCTTTACTGACAAGCCCATATAGTTTGCATAGCTGCAAAATGGAAGTGGTTTAACTATTTTTCCAAATTCTTAGTCCTGCACAAAAGGAGTTTTCCCATCCCAAATATTAACCAGGTTCTTCCCTGCTTAGATATTTCATGATAAACATGAAGATAACTTATATCACAATAAGCAAGACTGACTAGGCACTGCTACATGCTATGACTGAAATTTGCAGCAGCAGTTCTCCAACATTTTAGCCTCAAGACCCTTGGGCATTCTTAGAAATTTGAGGACCAGATTTACCCTAATTGGGACTGGCAAGTCCATCCCTAAGCAAAGTCATCATTAAGCAAAATATCAGGTGACTGTCACACTTAGTGACTGCAGCGCTGCCAGTTCCATTGATGTAATTAAGCAACTCACCAGGAAATTTTAAAATAAAAAAATCATGGGAACACGATGCCTGACCTCTTGCCAGCTTCCCCATTAAGTCTGCTTGCTGAAAGCTGCTGGGACAGTTGCAAATGGCAATCACATTACTGCAAGATGCTGCAATGATAGTAAAATGTGTGACAGTTGTCAAGTGCCTGAAATGTGATCACGCTGGGGATACTGCAATAGTTGTAAGTGTGAGGGTTGGTCATAAATCACTATTTTTCAGTACTATCAGAAGTTCAAATAATCACTATTTGATTATAGTGAATGGTCATTAAGTGAGGATTACTTGTATGTGGGTTATAACTGTCAATATTTACTGATCAGAAATTAAAATAACAACTTTTTAAAATATTTTTTATTTCACTGCCCTGACCCCCTGAACGGATCTTGAAAACCTGCAGATACACTTGAAAACTGATGACTTACAGCAAAGTTTTCTCCAAGATCCTCGCAGCAGTTTGCAAAATCAAAATTATTTGCCATATATTGAAGATATTTCTAAAAATGTAAAATAATGTCACTCTTAAGTTATTTTTATTGTTAAAAACAGGGTTTTATGAAAAATATTTTACATCTTAATATCCAATGGATTTAAATTCTTAAATAATTCGACAAATTTTCTACGAGTGCATCCTTTTGATTTTTTAATATAGTAAATGTTGATAAATGTAACCCATACAAAAACTCTTTTGGGATCCTCCATAATTTTTAAAAGTGGGAAGTTAAGAAACAGGGATTTAGAGCATTTTGAGAGTTATCCTCTCATCTGTGGACTCGGAATATAAGAAAAAAAAGGAGACACGTCGCTCTATAATCTTGTCTCTATGTTATCGCAAGAAGAGTTCCTATTGGCTTCAGGGAAAAGGGAGGGGCGGAGTTGCCGAGGCTCGCCGGCTCTCCGTTGACCAGCTAGAAGTGGGGAGAGGCGGAACTTCGTCTTCCTTGGCGCGGCGAGAATGGAGGTGGCTGTCTCAGTGCTGGGCCTCCTGCTTTGGGCCTCGGGGTCGGCGGAGAGCGCCGCCGAACCCCCTCGGGACTCCCTGCGGGAAGAGTTGTTGCTCAGTCCGCTGCCTTCCGGCGATGTGGCCGCCACGTTCCAATTCCGCACCCGCTGGGACTCGGACCTGCAGCGTGATGGCGGTAAGAGAAGGACCTGCCGCGGGGAAGCCTGGATGGTGGCAGAGCCCGTCCGGGAAGGACCGGGGGGATGGGGGTGGGGGGACGACGACGACAGGGCAGGTGCCTAAGCGCACCTGGGTAGGTCTGTGCATTCTAGCACCCGATGTGTAGTTTTCCTGCCCTTGGGAACCCTCACTTGTAGAATAGGAATAGAATAGAATTCTTTATTGGCCAAGTGTGATTGGACACACAAGGAATTTGTCTTGGTACAAATGCTCTCAGTGTACATAAAAGAAAAGATACATTCGTCAAAAGTCAAGAATCAAGGTACAACACTTAATGATAGTCATAGGGTACAATCAGCAATCAAATCATACTAGGAAACAGTCAATGTAGATCGTAAGGATACAAGCGACAAAGTTACAGTCATACAGTCACAAGTTGGGAGGGGATTGGGTGATAAGGAGTGATGAGAAGATTAATAGTAATAGTAGTGCAGACTTTGTAAATAGTTGGACAGCGTTGAGGGAATTATGTAGGAACCGGGAGCAACTTGCCTGTTGGCTTCTTTTGAAAGGGGTTTTAAAAAAAGCCTCCGTGCTCTTCCAAACTTAGACGTTTTTGCTTCTCATCCAAGAAGCTTCTTCAGGTTTTGGATGAGAAGAGAGAGATGTCTTCAAGGAAAAACAAAGAAAGTCCAATTGCCTTTTGGAAAAGAAACAAAACCACCTTTGGGACAACTGTGACCTTGAGTGACTGAGAATCTCCATAGACATTTGTGGAGAGGCAGATAAAAAGTGGGCAGATAGGAGTGGGAGAGAAGGGATGCTATTCTCACTTTGCTTTCCCATTCTGTCTCCATTTTCTCCCAGTCTCCCATTATCGGCTGTTCCCTAAGGCTCTGGGCCAGCTTATTTCCAAATATTCAGTGCGCGAGTTACACCTCTCCCTCACTCAGGGCTTCTGGCGGACACGGAGCTGGGGACAGCCCTACTTGCAAGCTCCTGCAGGCGCAGAACTTTGGGTCTGGTTCCAGGACACTGTCTCAGAGTAAGTCAGTTCACAGTTTCCATTAGTTTATGTATTTATTTATTTGATTTACTTATATCCTGGGTAGGACACCTCCAACTGATTCTTTTTTTCTCAATAGAAAGCCTGTGAAGTAGGCTGGGCTAAAAGAAAGTTTCAGTAAATCTAGTGAGTTACTGAACCTGGGTTTCATGGATCCGGATCTAAAGCTTTAGCCCAGGAATGTCAAACTTGCGTCGTCACAGCATCGTTAATTTTCCCCTTTTGCTATACCAGGCATGGGTGTGGCCAGCACGTGATGCATCCAGCCTGCGGGCTCCAAGTTTGATAGCCCTGCCTTAGCCACTTACCCTACATAGACTATGACAAGAGCAAATATATAAAAGTGATGTCAGCCTTCCTTTTTTGCTTGGTTACTTATATTTGTTTACTTATTTAAATGCTGGTACAGAAGTTGTGATTTCCATAGGTCTTAAGTCAATGGGAGCCTCCAAAAGGGCTATGGCAGTTGTCTCACAGTTTATAGATGTGCCTGATTGGCTTCTGTCAGTCTGACCATACAGTACAGAGACTAGATGGTGGGAAATATTTTCAGAGAGATGGGAAAGGCTTGAACTGATCATCCATTATTCATGCCCACATATGTAGACATGAATTGCACATATATTAAACCATAATCTGAGTTTGGGGTTCTTATACTGTTGTAACTTGGATTAATCCATCATGGGTTTTTTTTCAGGTTTATAAATGATGGTTGATAGTTTAGCAGTGGTATCATGTGCTGATATCTTTTCTACTTTTTTTCCACTAATGGTATCTCCAATCCACTTGTGCATATGGGTGAGAAAAAATAATCAGTTATTATAATTGGCTGCTGAGGGCATGACAATCCTATAAAAGGCTTCGTGTGACTGCAGTCCCAGGAACAGCTTTCTTTTCTGAAGATGCTGTGAGGAAGGAGGAAAAAAGAAACTCTTATTCTTTAAATGTTTTAGCAAATACATATTTTTAATTTCAGATAACTCCTTCACAAACATATTATAATGCTCACTCTACGTTTTCCTTTCTTAGTGTTGACAAAGCTTGGAATGATCTTAGTAACATCCTCTCAGGAATATTCTGTGCCTCTTTGAACTTCATTGATTCCACCAACACAATCATACCAACCGCATCCTTCAAACCCCTGGGACTGGTGAATGGTGAGTTTATATTTATTTTTTCATCCTATTATTATCTATGTAAAGGGTGTTATAAAACAAATTTTATAGGTGTTCACCTAAGACAGTTAAAATTTAAGAATAACGTAATAGTTTAACAAAAAGTGCTATTTAAAAATCTGGGTACTTGGATATTTGGAAAAAAATCATTAAAGGTCCTATGATTATGGCAATTTAGAATATAGAACACTGACATTCTTTAAAATGACATGTAGCAAAAAAGAATGGAACTAATAATAATGGAACTAAAGCCAAAAATAACAAAAAGGGTTTTAATAGTTTTTCAAACCTCATTGGAAGCACTATTCAGCCTCCCCAAGGAAGAGTTCTCAATTGAGTTACCATAGTTGAGGCAATTCCATTTTTCTTCAAACATTTTACAAAACATATGTTGCTTGTTCAACAGTAGTTTCTCTTTTTCTCTCTACATCTTAATCTCCCAGGACTGATCTGAGACATACAAGAAGTATAAGAAATCCAGTCCATCAGCATCATAACCCATTTATTATATGCTACTATATATAGGATAATATATAATAAAAAGGGGATATGCATATGTCTATAAACCTTCTCACCCAAGTGTTCCCTGCTTGGGGCTTCTGAGTGTGCTGGACTTTTAATTCCCATAATCCCTAGCAAAATCCAGGTTGAGGAAAGTTCTAATCTTTGACTCCCTCATTCAGTAACAGATCATCGTTTCCTACGATATGCTGTCTTGCCCCGTGAAGTTGTATGCACTGAAAATCTCACACCCTGGAAGAAGCTGTTGCCTTGCAGCTCAAAGGTGAGACGTGTGTTAGCTGCAGTAGTTGAGCCTTAAAGCAGCAGCATGTCCTTTGATCCCTGGAATTCTTTCACTCTTGTAAACGTTACTTGGATATCTGCAACATCGCTTCAGGGGTTTTGTCTCTTTTTTGATGGGTATGTGTAACTTGGACTTGAACCATAGTATCATACGTACATACACTAGTTGCATAGTTCCTAAACTTATTTTGGATTCTGCAGAAAAAAAGCCTTCTTTTTATTTTCCAGGCTGGCCTGGCTGTTCTGCTGAAGGCTGAGCGACTGTTCCACAGCAGTTACCACTCCCAGGCAGTGCATATCCGTCCCATCTGCAGGGTGGGTTTTTGGATGTATGGTTCATCTGTCATCTGAAAGAGTCGAGGACAGAATGCCCAAGACTGATAATGTTGAACCTATAATCTTGGTTCCCTAATTAAGTGGAAGGTGGTCCTCTTAAAAATTGAATGTAAAAAAATGGGTAGATCGGTCCATATGTTTAATTAGTTCAGCATTCTATTACCACCATTCTATTTGGTATCACATTACCACCATGATCAACCTAATATCTTTGAAAATCACAACACCACTTCAACTGTGATCCACAGCAATTGGTATGTAGTGGCAGTTGCCTCTAACACCAGAGGTAAAATATAACCTTCATAAGCAGAAATGACTGATAAGCCTAATGTCAATTATATGGCAATTCCTTTTTAAATCTCCAAGTTGGTGGTCATTGCTATATTTGCATCCTCCGGTTATATTATGGGATTTACTTTGAGCTAGATTCAGAAGAATTTGCTTTTAATCTGAGCTGTATCTTCCACTATCAGCTTTATTGACTGAGGAATCTTTGGAATTCTCTGAGCTTTGGTGTTTGCTTGCAAACATTTCATTACCTGACTAAGTAACAGTATCAGTGCCATACATTGACTGACTCAGTGATCCAAAGCTTTGCCTCAGCTATTAAGTTGGGTTTTCTTATTTTTATATTTGTTTTGGTGGTGTGTTTATAAGAGTTTTATTAGAAGTTGGACTGCACAAATATCAGGAGTAAAATGTTGGCTACCACAATGATGACTGTTTTCTAACAGGCAAAGATACCAAGTAATACGTGCCCACATTTAAATCCAGGCCGAATAAAAGCCTGGTTCTGAAAAATTAAAAATGGCAATGAGCAAGTTTAGCAAAAACTAAAGAACAAAAGAAGGAAGTTATCCCTGTATATCTTTATGTTGGGTAGGAAATCTTATATATATATGTCTTAGGATTTTCCATGTGTAAAATTTGTTTTGCTGACGTAATTATAATTCTCAGGGCAGATTACTCTAGAAATTTTGGGAAGAATGTTGAGATTACTATAGTTTTTAACACATCGACTTTTTAAAATGTGGGTGTTTTTGTCTCCCTTTGCCTTTTTCTTTCAGGACAAATCTTGTCTGAGCTTATCTTGGGAACTCAGGCAAATCCTCACTGTTGTCTTTGATAGTTTTGCCAGTGCCCAAGGAAAGAAAGGTAACTCAGGCTACTGTCTGTGTTGGTACTGCTGACCTGGATTCATCTCTTAGTTGATCTTGTGTCGTTCTCTCTTCAGATTGGTCGCTCTTAAAAATTTTCTCTCGTACCCTCACTGAAGCCTGTCCTCTGGCATCTCAAAGCAAGGTTTATGTTGATATATCCAGCAAAACCAAGGTAACTTTTTTTTTTGCTAACCATGTTTGAATATAGATGTAATGTTAATATGCTGAGCACTGTTTTTTTAATTTGAATAAGACAGGAATTGGGAGGGAGAACAAGACTTGTTTTGTTGAGGCTTTCTAGACTTTTGAGTTGTTCCTTTAGGTCAGGGGTCTTCAAACTTGATAACTTTTAAGCTTGTGGACTTCAACTCCCAGAATTCCTCCTCCTGTCATGTTAGCTCAGGAATTCTGGGAGTTGAAGTCCACAAGTTTTAAACTTGCCAAGTTTGAAGACCCTTGCTTTAGGTAAAATAGATGCTTTAATCTGGAGGGTGTGGATTGCTTAATGTAATTTGAAAATACACCCAACCAAATTTCGGTAATGTGATGTGCAGTATCTGCATCAAAATAATGGCTGGGGCAGAGGTACAACAGGTTGCCTTCTTTAGCACAAGATTCCCAGCTTTATATTTCCATAGTGTAATCATCTTCTGAAATGGGCTTTAGACTGAGCTCTAGTTGGATGAAAAAATCCTGATGGAAGCTCCCCATGTAAATGGACTGAGTGGGTATCAGGTGTGCTCAAGGAATTTGGCTTTTTGCAGTTGAAATGCTTGATACCTTCAACAGTAAAATCTGATTGTTAGTGAAGGCAGTGTCATGTAAAAAAATTATTACACTGTCATTTTTAGTTTTTATAGATTTCTTTTTATAGTTTTGGTAGTGTGAAGGAGGTCCCTTACTTGGTCTAGGTATCTTACTTGGTTTTGCTACTTTACTGGATCTAAACTGTTTTTTTTTTAACTAGGTCATCATGCTTCTGTAGTTTGTATGTAAAGATTTATAATTACAGGTTCCATTACACTTTCTAATGTTTTAATTGACTTTTAAAATAGTTATTACATACTCTATTGAAGAATTATTATTCTCATGGACATCCACATTCAGTGCATAGAAAGAGTACCTGTGAGTTGCTGTGTTTGCTTTTCAGTTGTCATGTTTCCATGTGCTGCTTAGAAGAGTGTTTCAGTGGAAGAATTTCCAATGAATTGGGGAACTTGGGCAGTTGTGATTCTGAATGCACAGAGAGATTGCCTCAACAGCTTGTGTCTAGTTGCCTTTATAAACATAAGTTGCTCTAGAATGCACATAAGGAAGGAGGTGTTGAGCATGTTTTTGCTAGCCGTGGTATGAGGATGTCATATGTTGGCACAAAGCAAATGATTGTGCTTATATTCTCAAGGCGCAAGAGTTCCTGGATGTTTCCCCAACTCCTTTATCTGTCTATGAAGCATCAGTCCAAGGAGACAGGAGAACTTATGCAGTCTATGACCTTCTGAATCCAACACTCTTCAACACATCTCGCAACCTCAATGTGGTATTGAAATGGAAACGGCCTCAGGATAATTGTGAGTGATCAGTGATTTCCTGCTTCTCCATGCTATTTTAATGGTATAAAGGATACCATTGCACTGTGCCAGTTAAATCTGCTAACTAGGACTAATACTTAATTAGTCCTCACACACTCCCATGGCCTAATACTTTAGAGCTGAATGTTATCCATGTGTATTTCAAAATATTATTTATTTTGAAATAGGACAGCAGTACAAAATCCAGTAGTATTCCCAACCATCCAGGAGAAATGTCTTTAAAGAGACAGTACAAAAACTCTAGAAATTCAGAAAGGTATTTATTGTCCTCTCGTACAAAAGTGTCTAAATCATCAAGCACTGATTTGGTCACATATTATAAAAAGTAGGAAACGATAGTCCTTGCTCCCAAATGGGGAAATCCTATGTAAGTAAGGAAATTGAGTTTTTCTTTTGAGGTATTGCTTTAGGTGTATTTCATTTGATAAGATGCTAAAGTTGAGTTTCTAATTTATCTAATTTGTTTCCTTCAGTGGGCCTGGCAGTACCGGTGCTCCATGCTCAGCGCTATGTGAGTGGTTATGGTCTCCAAACAGGAGAAATCAGCACTCTTGTGTATAACACACATCCGTATCGAGCTTTCCCTGTGCTTTTGTTAGAGACGGTGCCCTGGTATCTACGGCTCTACATTCATACCTTGACCATTGTTACTAAAGGAAAGGAAAATAAACCAAGTAAGATAGAAATTCTCCCTAATACGTGCTTCTTCTAATCCTTTTCTTTTTAGAAAGAGAAATCCTTTGGAAGAGAACAATGGAAATGAAAAATTGTTGCTCAGTTTTTCCTTTGCTCCACAACCAATTTGTATCCATGGTATTTAGATCTAGAGGATTGCCCAAGATTACCATCCACCTTTAAGGCTGATTGTTACAATTTTTAGAATGTTGGAAATCTTAGTTTATACAGCTGATTGTGAGCTCTGGACTTGAAATCCACACTTGTTATCAGTGGAGCAAAGAGAGTAATATGCAGAGCCAATATTTGGGTTTTACTTTCTAAGTCCCAGTTTAGCAATCTGTGCATGTAACTATTCCATTACATACTTATTTGCATTTAGCCACAAATTTCTGATTTATAAGCCCAGAACAAAGCATTAGGATGCGTAAAATTTTTTTATTCCAATTGTATCAGAACTGCTGAACAGGCAGGAAGCCTCATAGCAAGATTAGAGGCAAAGTTATTTATTAAAATATTTATGGCATACCTCAGTGAAGAGATGGGATGATGTACAATGTTACATACAGAAAAAGACAAAATGCAATGTCCAATTATTAAATACCTCAGTATGTAACTAAAGAACCATATAAATGTCCAATTTAATTGCCCTAATAGTCAAATATTGGTGTTCTGACAGGGTTATTTTATTAAGAGTCTGGCCGGTACATTTTGTTCCAGATATAGCTTGTACCAGATACAGGTCCTGGTAAGATTGAAAGGGATGCATGAGCTGAAGGCCTTTCCTGATCACAACTTTTGCTGTTTAAACAAGAAGCTCCCAGCTGATAAACCACCTCCTTCACTCAGCAGTATTTGCAGGATCAATGTTCCTGCATTGCACTGATATCTTTTGATGACAAACAACTCCATCTTGTTAGATTTAATCTAAGTTACTTTCATTCGATTCAGATCATAGCATTCAGGCATTGATTCAGACTTTTGACAGCATCTGCAATGAAGCATAAAGTGCCAATATATAACTGAGTGACATTAGCATTTTGGTAATGCCTTGCTCCAAATTGCTGAATGACATCCCCCAAACAGTTTCGTGTAGATAGTAAGCAATGTATGAGAGAGCAGAAAGTTCTGAGGCAGCCCACATTGGCATTCATAAGAGCTTGAGAGTTGCAACCTCATACTGACTGGAACCACTGATTAGGTGGGCTTGGAGATTGTTGTAATGCTGTGCCCACAACTCCCAGTGACCCAGAAGCATACTATACCATGGTTAACGGAATTTTTTAAAATCTAAAAATAACACATGGATGAAATAATTCATGGCTAGGAACACAGTAGAAAATATCCATTTTGGCAACTACAGTAATTTTCTATAGAACGTGATTGCTTTGGGTTTGACCTGTATTGATTTCATCAGTATCTTTATACATTTTCTTAGGACTATTAACATACCATTTTTTAGAGAATTTAAAATAAGAATAAATTGCCTGTTACTTTGGAAATAAACCCCAATGTGTTGTGTTTGGCTTTTTAGCCAGCCAGTATAGTCCTATGCTGGATTTGTTTTTTTTCACAAATGAATTAAGATGTTTAATCAGAATCCCAAAGATTCTGATTGCATGCCAAAGGATTAAAGTGGAGCAGTGTGATCTGCTCTGCAGAGGTGCTGTGGAGATCATCTGGGCCTAAGCAAGAACATTCTTCAGTATATTTATATGAACCTCATGGAAGGATTTTGTTTATCTGAAATGCTGATTATATTTCTTTATTATAGGTTATATACATTATCAGCCAGCACAGGACCGAAAGCGTCCCCATCTCCTGGAAATGTTGATTCAGTTACCAGCAAACTCAGTCACCAAGATCAACATCCAGTTTGAGAGAGCTTTGCTCAAGTGGACCGAATACACACCTGACCCCAACCATGGCTTTTATGTGAGGTAAGCGGGGACAGCCCTCAGCCAAAGAGTTGTCTGTGCTCCATCCCTTTGAATCCTTGATTGCTTGTCTTCCTGAAAGGGCTTATAACCTTAATTTTTTCCCCCCCTCTGCTTTTTAGCCCATCTGTCTTAAGTGCCCTAGTACCAAGCACCATTGCCATAAAAGAAGAAGATGAAGATATAAAACCACTTTTTGCTTCACTGTGAGTCCCTAAACCTTGGCAAATGAAGGAGGGTGGAAAAAGTGGGAAATGCATAGAATTGATATTGCTGCTTTATGTAGTGCTATTGACCATGGGAAGCTGCTTATACCAGCTTTCATTGTTTGGCTGTTTAGTCATTATCTGTTCATTCCATATTCTTGCCAGCTCCATTAGGTAGACTAGACCAGGAAGGCTAAAACTACTTTTATTGAGATTGGCTATAACAATAAAACCTTGCAACCTTGTGATTACAATCACAAGAAGTGAATAGTACCACTCTATACTGCACTAGGTAAGGCCAAACTTGGAATACTGTGCCCATTTCTTGTCACCGTGACAAAAGAGATGCTGAGATCCTAGAAAGAGTGCAGAGAAGAGCAACAAGGATGGTAAGAGAAAAGTAACGAAGATCATGTGGAGGCTAAACCATATGTTGAACAGCTAAGGGAACTAGGTATGTCTAGCCTAACAAAGAGGCGGCTTAGTGGGGGAAGGCTTAGCCATTTTCAAATATTTGAAGGGGTTTCCTAGGGAAGAAGGGGGTCAATTTATTCTCCATACATAGCACCTAAGGATAGGAGAAGCAATGGATGGAAGTTTTATCAGAGGACGATCCAACCTTGAATTAAGGAGAAATTTCCCAATAGTAGAAAAAATTGATCAGTGGAACAGCTTGCCTCCTGAAGTTGTGGGTGATCCATTGCTGAAGGTTTTCAAGAAAAGATTGGATAACCATTTGTCCAGGAAGGAATAAAGATCTGTGGTTTGGACCAGAAGACCTCCAAGGCCCCTTCCAATCCTATGATTCTGTTGACTTCCAAAGATGGTAACTATGACTGCAAAGATTGTTATTTGTAAGCATTGCAGCCATGCTTTACAACTGCATTGTTTAGCAATGGAAATTCCAGTTCCAATCGTCATTGTAAGTCGAAAACTATCTTTAATGGAGCATTTTGGATTGGATAAGGCTGACAGCAATAGTTTGCAGTTTCTTAAACACTGATTATCTTTTCCTCATTGCCTGGTATTCTAACTGGGATCACCAGCACTTGAATTTGGAAGCCTTCTGCATACAATAGTGCATGTGATCTGTTACTTGAGTATTTGCTGCTGAAACAAGATCATACTTGCAGGAGTCATTATCTTATGTGGAATACGATGCCCAAAATATGTTGTATTCATATGTGATCCTAGTTGTATTCATACCAATCCTATTTGAATACTAATACCATATGAAGTAAATGTCCAATTCCTGAATGAAGCCTCATCCTAAATATTCATGGTAGTTTGTGCTTGCTAAAGCACTGGACACAGTTAAAAAAACTAAGGTCTTTTGACAGAAAAGTTATATATCTTTAATCTTCCTCAGCCAATGGTGCTGTCTATCTCACCACAGCAGATCTCAGAAGCTATGGGATCTTACTGGGTTGAACGTGGCTGGAGGACCACCTGTGAATTCCAGGATTACTGGATTCCAGAATAACAAAATTGAAATGCATTTTGGAGGAAGGCAATGATTTATTAGCTCTATAATCTGCAAAGAAAATTGCACTAATCATTGGACTTGACTCAAAAATATCTTTAACTTTACCTCTGATTTTAAACTGCTGATTTTTTTTTATTTCCCAGATTTCCTTCCTTTGATGGCTCTAGCTACTTTGTACGTCTCTACACTGAACCCCTACTGGTGAATCTGCCAACACCAGATTTTAGCATGCCATATAATGTGATCTGCCTGACTTGCACTGTGGTAGCTGTGTGTTATGGCTCCTTTTACAATCTTCTGACCAGAACATTCCATGTGGAAGAACCTAAGAAGGGAGGCCTAGCTAAGCGACTAGCAAACATAATTCGTAAAATAAGAGGTGTACCACTTCTCTGAGGACAGCTGGTGCATGTACTTCTGAAAGCTTTAGGAACTCTCCAGCCAAGAAATGAAGGCCAACTTGTGAGATGGTAGATGGTTGAAGCAGGGTACCTTTTGCAAGACTTTATTTATTTTCTTGTTACGGATTATTTTTCATGGTTGTTGGATAGCTTCCTTCATTGCTGATCTCAGGACTGTAAATAAAAATGCCCAGGGGATAAGCTTACTCTTTTGAAGATGTTTACATTATCTGAAAAGACAACTTCAAATAAGACAGAATTGCTCTTGAATTTTTATCTCCCTGGTTTTGGTAAAGTAGAACCACTCTTATCTCATTAGCTAATTTACTTCAATTGCCCTGTATACATACTGAGCTTGCACCTTTTAATTGCAAAGTACAACTTAACTGAAGGCAGAATTTTTTGAGAGCAATGCATCAACACTGTTGGTGGATGTAAGAGAAGAAACACATACAATTTTAAATACATAGATTTGTGCTTGAGGGCATTCTGCATACCTATTTAATTTTGGCAAATTGCTATTTTAGAGGAAAAAACAATTTGAAGCACACCGATGCAGTTGTCACTGGAGAATGCAGCTTCTAGAAATCTCCATAGAAGTTTGTCACTTAAGAGCATGAGCGACCTGGACAAAGAATACTCTAAAACAGAAAAAAACATGGTGCTGGCTAATGATACCCACAGGATTTAGATTAAGATGATAATCTAAATTGGGAAATGAATGCTGTTTGTATGCAAACAAAAATTGTTTAAAAAGGTTTCAATATATAATTGACAAGTGGTATTAAGGTCTTCATAAAGATCATTTTAATCAGTCTTCCATGTACCATACTGCCTGATAGCCAAGCAAAAATTTCACCTGAGTGAACCCATCAAAATCCATGCAAGATAAGGAAATTGGTCAAGGGATAGATTAGAAAACTTACCAGTTTTTATCCCATGTCCACCAATCTAATCTGAAGGATACTGTTATTTTGGTTGATGATGTAAAGCTAAGGAGAATCAGGTTTGGATAGTACTTGGATGAGAGAAAGCTAGGGACCACCTAGTCTGTAAATTAGAAGTTGAAACAGCATTCTGGAAAAAGACAGTGGAAAGCACTTTTGCAGTACTGTCAAGAAAGCTACAAGTATTTACAGTGGTGATAAAGTCTGTGAATAGCTAAAATGATTCTGATTAAAGATGTAACATCCAAAACAGTACATGGTCTCATCTTTATTGAACTCAGAGTTAAATATTGTTCATCATTAATGTCCAGAAGCTGAGGGGGTCTGTAAAGAGAAAGAAGCTACACTAAATCTGAGTGCTATGGGTTCTAAGGCCTCCCAGATCTGGGAAACTTTCTCACATGATCCAACACAATGGGCATGCTCCAGGCACCTTCTATTAAGCAACATCATTTGATGGAAACAAGACACATCAATTCTGCCATGGTGCCTTCCCTGTGGAACAGTATACACCTGTGATCCAGATGGCCTACATCTTGCCAGCCTTTTGTGAAGCACTTCCACTGGGGTGTTGGACAAGGATATTAAGTTTTTAAGGGATGATTAGGCAAGATACACAAGTGACCTCAGAGGCAATGTGCTTTTAGGCTGCTTTGTTTGATACTGTTTGCTGTTTTGATCAGATATTAGCTGCCTAGAGTTCCAATTCTAGTTGGATAGCCATCTGAATTGAATCTTATCAACATAGTAGATCAACTTTCTATATTCTATAATCTAACCACATGAATTTACATATTTAACACCATATAAAATGTTGCTATTACCTTGTTACAAAGATAATTCACTGGAACATTAACTTACTGTATTTGCTGATCCTACTGCTACCACATTGGGGTTCAGATTATTGAATTTATGACTTTATGACTGGCTCACTCTATGCAAGGAGGCATATTGTCTTTTTCACTACTTCTCTAACAATTAGGTGGTCATTAAGAGTCAAAAACATTTGAAAACTATTAGATAATTATATGAACAAGACTGACTAGGTTGACAGCCTTCCAAGAGCAGTAAAATGAGGACCCAGACTGTTGGGGCAATATGCTGACTTTGTAAACCACTTAGATCAGGGGTCTTCAAACTTGACAGCTTTAAGACTTGTGGACTTCAAATCCTGAAATTCCTCCAGTCATGTCATCTTAGGAATTCTGGGAGTTGAAGTCCACAAGTGTTAAATTTGCCAAGTTTGAAGACTTGACATAGTGCTGTAAAACATTATAAAGCAGGGAATCAGTCTAAGTGCTGCTGCTATTATATACCACCAGAAGGTGGTATCTGCATCAGAATATTGAGAGAGAAATTAACATTTTTGAACTGTTTATAATATACACTTTCTGGCCATTTTGTTTTTGTCTTTCTATTCAATTAATATTTGAAAATGGCATTTGTTTAGCTATTTCATTCAATGAAATAAACATATTCCTCCCCTAGTATTTAAAATGTACATTTAAAAAAAAAGTCTTATGAAAGAGGTATAACTGCACAAAAATTGAACCTAAGTAATGAGCAAGCTATACAATTTGTAAATTACCATGCTGAGTCTCAAAGTTGGTAGGCAAATCATACAAGGACCTCATTTAGAGCTACATAAATTCGCTGAATTTCAATATGCCACAATTGAGATCACAAACTTTCTTTTTGGCAGTTCCCATCTTCCTCAAATGCATTCACCAGATTCTCAAGCTTAAATAAAGTACCAATAAGCACTCTGTCGTGAGGAGAAGAGGGGTCTGGTCTCTGTGTCTGTGTGTAAAGGCAGGATACAACGTACTTCTCGAATGTGCGCACGTGTGTAAGTACAAAAACAGCCTATCTCAGCCTAGCAGTCTAGTTAAAAACCATTCCGCGTACAAAACATAAAAGGGTCTCAAGCTCCATTCCAATAAAAATAATTTACCACCCCCCCAAAAAAAATCCCAATAACAAGCTAAACGAACGAGGCAACTAAGTTCATAGACTCCTGCATCAATTTCAGGTCCCCAATTAAATGTGACAAAAGACATTTTTCAGTATCTCTGAAAAGGTCAAAATAAAAACTTCTGCAAGATAAAAAAAAAACATTTTTGCGAAGACCATAATAAAGAAGAGCAGAGCCTTTTCAGCCCTGATCTGCTATCTTTCTGCCTTGCAAGTAATTCATAGGGAGTGAAGTGTTCCAAAGTGGTCTCCTCTCCAACCTAGATTCTGGCTTGCTGCGTTTCCACCTCCTGTTGTGGCCGAAGCCCCAGACAGCATGGAGCCTCTCACCTTTCCAGAGAAACGACCCCCGTTACCGTATTGCGGTCGAGAGAATTTCCGTCGCCGCCACTAAACGAGGCAAGAAGAGCGGGAAGCCAACTTCACTTTTGTCATCACAGCAGCGCAAGCCACACACAGACCGCCGCCTTCGAAGTTCGTTGTCTGTCGTATTCCAGTCCGTACTTTCCATCCAGCTTCCCTTCTCGTTCTCTTCCATGCAGATTACACAGTATTTATAATGCATCTTCAGCTTTCAGCCTAACGAAAAGGACCTTCCCTCCTTGTCAGATGGAAGACGGTGGGGTTGTCTACAGCAATGCCTGCTCGGAACAACGCTTGATTCTTGGGAACAGCTCGGCGGTTTCTGTAGCGGGAGAGAAAAAGTGGAATGAAAAGCTCGCGCGGAAAGCCAGGCTTCCAGGAGAAGTCGAATCACAAGCGCTATTAAAAAAAAAAAGGCACCGAGTTGGATGACCCAAACGACAGTTGAAGGCCCTGCGTGAAGCGAAAGACCTGCGAGCGAATTAGCGTGGCGAGGGGCGACGGGGCGCTATGGCGTGGAGGGCAGGTAATACAGCTGCCGGGGGCGCGGTTGGGAGCTACCGAAGGTGCTGAGGGCAACTGTCGCCGGGAAGGTATAAGCCCGGCGGATTCACTCCTGTCCCTCGACGGCAACCCTGAAAACATATGTCGTAGCCCTGGGTGAGGGGAAGGGTGTGCCGGCTACCCATAAGCAGAGATTTGGCGGCGTGAGGGGACGGAGTGGGCGCCTTCGTTTGGGCGGGTACGCTATGCCATACGGGCCGAGGAGATCATCTCTGGACTGCGGCGTCCGTGGTGGCTGATCGGCTGACCGAACGATCGCCTCGCCTCTCCCCTCCTCCCCACCCCACCCTCCCAACAGATCCGTTCCCAGGAAGGATCGACCTGGGAAGTTCGGCTGTGCAAACGTAAAACAGATCAGCAGAACCGCCCCCTCCCCGCCTGCCCAGATCCCGAAATTTGCTTCTGGAAAACCAGAACAAGAGGATGGTTATTGGCTGCTTTTCGGTTCAACCCTAGTCCTCTAAAAGCCTCTCAGAGGGGAGGGGAAAAAAAGAGGGTAGCCAGAAGTTATAAATCTTTCGAAAGATTTTATGGCGCAACTGGAACAACTAGCTTAGCTGGCTGCACTGCTTGCTCCGAAGGGACAGAAACGGTTGTGAGAAATGGATCCACGAAGGGCTGTTACACATGTCGCAGCGTGATAGACCCAGGGTTTGACAAGAGCCTTTTGGTAGAGGTGTTGGGAGGCTCCATAGAGGCATATATGAAAGGCTGCTGTTGACACCGACCGAATGGTGAATTAAAAGAGTCTCGTGTCTCGACCTGTCACACTTTTTAAATATCAATTCCTTTTACAGAGGTCATTATAACTCTGTAATTATCACTATTCGTGGTAGGCTTAACTCCTTACTCCTTTTCTTACTCCTAGTCTTTTCCATCATACTCTCTTGCTTTGGGCATTAAGAATAGGCAGTAGGATGATAGTTAAATTGGTTTGTACAAGTGGTAGACTAGTAAAATCTGCCATGTTTTTTCTAAAATGGGAGTTTCTATCTTAAGGTATTTCAGCATAGGGATTTAGTAATCAGTTTTAATAGTTCAATAAGAGATCTAGAACACCAACATGTTCATACATATTACAATATATATGGACTGTTGAGAACTGAATAAACATTAGTGTGCAAGCCTCTTTCCTGTTACAACATAGCATGACAGAGCTTGGAACATTGCTGGAAACTATGGAAATTATACACAGCCAATACAGCTTTTGACAGCTGTATATTTGGGATAACTTTAGTTCTTTGTGTGTGGAAACTTAATGTTTTAGAAAAATCAAGAGGCAAATTATTCCTTCTGGTATATTTATGATTATTCTTTCTGTTTCCATATCTGATGTATCTCTTTTAATTTTTGAAACCAGTTGATGGAGTAGGTAGACAACTACATTAAAATGCAAGGAAGAAATACATTTGTAAATCAGATTTGTGTCCAGTACATTATAGAGAGATAAAGGAAAATGTTATGAGACTATCAAGATAGTTTGATTCCACAGATTAACTTTTGGAATTGTGCACTAAAAATTGCACAAGATGCAAATAAACAAATCAGAGATTGTGACAATCTTAAATAATATTATAATTGAAGGCCCTCTCCTGCTTTTATGTTTATCTTTTTGAATTTAAGAAAAGGTTTTCTGTTCCAAATTGTATAGTTCCAGGGAATTTTGATAATTATCTGTTTCAACTCCATATATTCTTCCAGCTCTTTTTCAATCCTCTGATTAGCTATGTTTCATACAAAGAATATTTCATACAAAGAATATATATATATATATATATATATATATATATATATATATATATATATATATATATATATACTTTGTATTACAACACCCTGTTAAGCCCCAATTAAGGGAGAAAGCATACTGCTTTCTTTTCTGTCTTTCGGCTCATCACCAGAGACCATACCGACAGAAAGCTATTTGTTTCGTTGCCTTTTGTTTACATGTGTGTAAGGTTTTTAAGCTGATAATTTTTAAATAATAAATAAGGGAGACTAGTATAGATCTATTTCGAGCTAGTTAGCTCTCTTCAGCTAGCCATACCCTTACTGGGATTCGAACCAGGGAAGTATTACATGTGAGGCAGTTGTAATTGCCACTACACCACTGGCTCTCTCCTTATCAGCTCAGGCAGGGGAATAAGTATATACTTTGTATTACAACACCCTGTTAAGCCCCAATTAAGGGAGAAAGCATACTGCTTTCTTTTCTGTCTTTCGGCTCATCACCAGAGACCATACCGACAGAAAGCTATTTGTTTCGTTGCCTTTTGTTTACATGTGTGTAAGGTTTTTAAGCTAATAATTTTAAATAATAAATAAGGGAGACTAGTATAGATCTATTTCGAGCTAGTTAGCTCTCTTCAGCTAGCCATACCCTTACTGGGATTCGAACCAGGGAAGTATTACATGTGAGGCAGTTGTAATTGCCACTACACCACTGGCTCTCTCCTTATCAGCTCAGGCAGGGGAATAAGTATATACTTTGTATTACAACACCCTGTTAAGCCCCAATTAAGGGAGAAAGCATACTGCTTTCTTTTCTGTCTTTCGGCTCATCACCAGAGACCATACCGACAGAAAGCTATTTGTTTCGTTGCCTTTTGTTTTACATGTGTGTAAGGTTTTTAAGCTGATAATTTTAAATAATAAATAAGGGAGACTAGTATAGATCTATTTCGAGCTAGTTAGCTCTCTTCAGCTAGTCATACCCTTACTGGGATTCGAACCAGGGAAGTATTACATGTGAGGCAGTTGTAATTGCCACTACACCACTGGCTCTCTCCTTATCAGCTCAGGCAGGGGAATAAGTATATACTTTGTATTACAACACCCTGTTAAGCCCCAATTAAGGGAGAAAGCATACTGCTTTCTATGGTCTCTGGTGATGAGCCGAAAGACAGAAAAGAAAGCAGTATGCTTTCTCCCTTAATTGGGGCTTAACAGGGTGTTGTAATACAAAGTATATACTTATTCCCCTGCCTGAGCTGATAAGGAGAGAGCCAGTGGTGTAGTGGCAATTACAACTGCCTCACATGTAATACTTCCCTGGTTCGAATCCCAGTAAGGGTATGGCTAGCTGAAGAGAGCTAACTAGCTCGAAATAGATCTATACTAGTCTCCCTTATTTATTATTTAAAAATTATCAGCTTAAAAACCTTACACACATATATATATATATATATATATATATATATATATATAATTTGCCAATGGAAAACCAGTTTGATGCAGCATTAAGGCATCTGGCTATAAACCAAGAGGCAAATGAGTTCTAATCCCACTTTATCCATGAAGGCAGTTGGGGCCAGTCACTTTCTCTGTTCCGAAGAAAAAGAAAGGCAGTAAACAAATCTCTTGAAAGGTATTGCCAAGAAACTGTAGGACTAATCCAGATAATCTCCAGTAGATAGCACTGATTTCAAGGTACCAAAAAAATGCTACTAAATCACAGGGGGAAAGTTTTAGTATACTTGGTCTTGTATCATGAAGTAATTGTTTGAGGAGTATACTTCACCTATATTGCTTTTGTGACCAGGATAGTTTGCAGTGTATTGTTTCTGATATACAGAAAATTTCAACCTATTGCTAAGGCCCTCAACAACAAACTGTTTCATTTTCTTTAAGGGAAGAAAGACTGTCTAGCTACACTGAACACCAAAGCTACAAAAAAAGGAAAAGATTTCTCTCAATGAAATTGCATGCACTAGGGTAAGAGATTTAACTAATTTTCATTCATTTGCAGCAAAAATAAAACACTGCTGCATTATTTTATTTTTAGCTCCTGTAAAAATGGAAATATTTAATTTTACTGATATTGATGGAATAAAAAGGCACTGAAACCTGGCTTAAGATGAAAATCCTGATTCATAGCACTTCTCCATTTATTTGAAGATTTGATTTTGTTGAATAACAAGTTTCTTTGCCAAAAGGGGAAAACGCCTTCTTTTCCTTTTATACTTTTCACAATTGGAAGATTTAAGATGAATCTAGTATTTTATTTAGTATATTTCTATTATTTCCAAATATTTATGCTATATGTTATTTCTCATGCAAAGGAACTGTATAGCTTCCACTCATATGGCTTGCATGTCTTGAGAATTCAGATTATTGAAAAAGATTCTTCTGGTTTTAACTTTTTCAGATCTTCTTGATAGCTCAGGTTCTTCTGGTAAACTGTGGGAAAATTCTGGATAAAAACTTTAGATGGTTTCTTGTCCCCAGATATTTAGAAAAAATAAATATAAAATGTAGACTCTCTTGCTCAATGTTCATGAAAACTTTGTAGGCTGTGGCCAAATATAAAGGAGAACTAGTCATGATCTATTTCATGCCATTCCCAGATGATCTCATGATGTTGGCATGTAAATGTCTCGAAGTGGCAACGAAATAGGAATTAAGTTTGTAGTGGATAATATACGCTTAGAATGTGGAGAGGAAAGTGAACAGGCATGAATTACAAAGTTATTGTTTTCATTGTTCTTGTACTTTGAAGTTAATGCAAATGCTCCTATTCAATCTTTCCTGTTGACTTCAATGCAAGATACAAAGAAATATCAGATGATCAGTAGTACAATATGCCTAATTAATGACAACACTTAGTGAACCTTGGGTAATCTAAAAAAATCTAAACAGAGTTAGAGATGAATAGTATTTGATAGGAAATCCTAGACTACTGAGATTGGAATTTTGAAAAAAGTTCCCAGAAGACAGTGGCAAAGTACTATACTACCATGTTGGTAGCAAGAAATTTGCAAAATCACTAGGCGTTGAACTAGATCAGGGATGTAAAACTCAAGGTCCAAGGGCTAGATCTGTCCCGCAGGGTGCTTAGATCGGGCCTGCAGGACCGCCCTAGAAACAGCAAAGGACCAGCCCTCAGTGTCTCTGCCAGCAAAAATGAAGCTCAGGAGGGGCCCTCCTGAGCTCCATTTTTGCTGGCAGAAAGTTTCAGGAGGCTGTCACAGCTGAAAACAGAGCTCGGAAGCCTGTTTTTGCTGGCAGAGTGCTCAGGCCACCACAGGTGCCCCAACACGAGTGACGTTGAGCTGGCCATGTCCCCCAAAGTCAAACACAAGCCTGATGTGGCTCTCAATGAAATCGAGTTTGACACCCCTGAACTGGATGAATCACTTGAGCTGGCTCTTACTTAAGTGGTGATCAGTATGCATTTTTTATTCCACATACAGGTTTTATAATACACCAGAAATACCTAGTGTCTTGATGATTCTACATAAAGTAGTAAAAATTGAATTGTGTCAAATCCAAGCTGCTTCTCACTTTGGAAAAAATTATAAATGAGTAATAGGCTTCTAATTCCCATAAATATTTGGTTCCATCTCTCAGATACTCGATTCTAACATCAGTAAGGACACATTTAGATCTCTGATTCCTATATAATGATAGATCATAATGTTGTTTGTTTATTTTGGTTTAACGTGTGTGATCTAACTCACTGTGCCTTGCTCAGTTAGCTGTGAAAAAACCCTCACAGTATAGCTCTCTGTTTTGTTATGAAAATGTCTTTTCAACAGCTACAGTAATGAGCAAAGCCATTCATACTGTAGTGGATTTATACATCATTCTAAACTTCACAATAGAGCGAACAGCCAAGTCGTATTACAGCTTGGCTCCTACATCATGCTTAATGATAATATGAATAAACCATAATTTGCTAGTTTGACAATAATAAACCATGATTTATAAACAATGATGGTTAAATTTATATAACATTTTAAATCAAGATTACCTCAACAGAACTCAGTGTGTATGTTCACAGTTTAATGTATTCACACAACATTATATAGCCTTGATGGCACAGTGGTTAGAATGCAGTACTGCAAGCCATTTCTGCTGACTGCCAGCTGACTGCAATTTGGCAGATCGAATCTCACCAAGCTCAAGGTTGACTCAGCCTTCCATCCTTCTGAGGTGGGTAAAATGAGGACCCAAATTGTTGGGGGCAATAGACTGACTCTGTAAACCGTTTAGAGAGGGCTGCAAAGTGGCATATAAGTCTAAGTGCTATTGCTATTATGCCAGAATTTAAAATCACAGGTTTTTGAAGAAACTATAACATCCTGTAAAATGCTAGGCCTGGGTGTGCATATTATTTCATTAGATTTATGTCCTGCCTTTCCTGTAAGAGTTCGAGTATTCCCTCTAAATTCCCCCATAGCAACAATCCTATGGATAGGTTGGGTTGCGGGAATCTTCAAAACCACAATATGGTGAACTATGATAGAGTCCTTGACAGGAGCAATAGTACTTGGAAAGGAGTGCAACTCAGGGTTTTGTACATGCTATACCCTTAACCAGTAAAAGAAGGGAAAATGTTACTCACTGATTTTCCCTGTAGGTTTTCTCCTCTGAAAATATCCAACAAGTTGACCAGCAGTTTTAAGAATGGGGTGGAAGGGGTCAATACCATCCCTTTCCCAATTCAGTTTTCTGGAACCTTATCTGGATTTTGGGTTTGCCCATCAAATGAGGATGCCCTTCAGCTTTGGCCTGTTAGTTTTCAAATACCTATGGAATACTGTAAAGGCCATTAGAGGAATTTGAGCAACTACATTGAAAACTCTAATCTGTATTTTAAGGGAGATACTTGCTTGAATGTAGGCTTTTAAAAAGTATTTTGAATATCTAATGATTTCTAGATGTTTTTTTAGAACAAGTAGACAAAAGGCTGATACTGTTTTTGCCTGCATCAACTGCAAGAAAGAAAGTAATCAATGAAGTGGGACTTCAAAAATCATTGAATGTTCCCAACTTAGCCTTATATGGTGGCTTCTATGACAGTATACATAATGCTATCTGATAGCTTTTCAATAGAAAAAAAATCAGTAGAATTGTCTTATATCTTTGCTAGTTCCTTGTTATCTCTGTCTGATTCTAAAAGGCTGGTTTTGCTGCCACAAAAGAGAAATTGTTATTTACACTTGCTTTGTTCTCTACCCACAAATGAAGTAGTTACAAACCTCAGGTTACTCTTGTCATATACACTGCATGTACTGCCATCATTTAAGAGAATCACAGGCAGGTTGCACAATAATAATCTTCCTTAATCTTTTTTCACGTTCATAATTACAGCAATTTAAAGAGTTCCTGAATGGAAATGGAACTAGGACATTTGACAGGCTGATATGATAGAGAGGCTTATTTGTGGGGGAAATGTATTTCAAGATTCCAAAGTTACATTATCTATATGACTTGGCTGTTAAATAAGAAAGCAAGCTATTAAGCATATACTTCTCCTCTAAAGAGCTTTTTGTTGTTGTTTTTCCTCAAACTTTGTCCTAGAGAGAAGTGTACATGAACTGAATCTGATAAGATGATCTCTATGTATTTTTTATCAGTTGAAATGATGTATAAGATACTATCATATAAGATAACAATAAAACAATATACAGATATTTAATAATATGTTCCGTAATATCATGTATCTGCTTGTGAATATTGAGTATATTTACAGGTTGGGAAACTCTACCTCTCTTCTAGTGAATCATATCCAATTCCTCTTTCTTGAACACAAATTTACCATGTATCCCCAAATATTTATTATTATATTAAATAAATGCTGTTCAGCAGGGTGCCATGCTTAAAAATTATTTGTTTCTGCTTTTATTTTAAGGAAGCCACATTCAATTTTACTGTGACATTCTGCCTTCATAATTAAAAGTGCTATTGCTTCCTCTTACCTGAATCTTAGGAGATGGGAGCTAAGATTCATTTTATTATTTTATTTTATTTTACTGCCTATCTTCCCAATAAGGTGACTCGAGACTATTTACAAGTTATAAGTACAAAACAATTAAAATATTAAAACATTAAAACTATTCAGATTATAATTTTAAAATTATACTGAAACCAGAACCAAGAGACAGGATATGGATGAGATCTTCTTACCACATCAGCCACTCCAGTGGTGAGCGTCCTCCTTGGGGCCCAGGCCAACCAGCAAAGCCAAGTTTTAATACTCTTCTGAAAGACCAAAAGGGTGGGCCTCACCTTGGTGGTAGAATATTCCATAGGGATGCAGTCACAGCGGAAAAGGCTTTTCTTCTGCTGGAATTCCTTAGCAGATGGGATCCATAATAGGTCTATTCCGCTGGTGTGAGTGGGGCAGGCTAGTCCAATTGAGGAGAGACAGTTCCTCAGATACATGCCATGATGAGATGCCTTGGCATTAACCACTGCCAGAGTAGTAAGTTACTATCTTATTTATTTATTATTTATTTGTTTATTAAATAGTTTTGTATACCGCCCTTTTCCCGAAGGACTCAGAGCAGTGAACAGCCAACTAAAATATATAAATAACAAATTACAAGATTAAAAGAAATTAAATTATGAGGCTTCCGTTAAAAAAGTTAAAACCCCCAATTAAAATAAGCTAAAATTACCATACCCCAACTAAAATCAGATTCCAAAACCCCTCATTTAAAATCCCATTTGAAGTCAGCCCAGGCCAGCCTGCTCAAAGAGCCAGGTTTTCAGATCACGTCTGAATGCCCTTAGGTCAGTGGTTGTCCGTAGCCCCGGGGAGAGCCTATTCCAAAGGGTGGGTGCCCCCACAGAGAAGGCCCTATTCCTTGGGGTCACCAGGCGGCACATAGATGCCGTCGGGACCCGAAGGAGACCCTCTCTGTGGGAGACTACTGGCAGAATGCGGTCTTGTAAATATCCTGGTCCGATGCCATGGAGCACTTTAAAGACCAAAACCAATACTTTAAAGCGAACCCGGAAGGCTACCAGCAACCAATGCAGCTCACGCAGGAGAGGCGTCACATGGGAGTATCTCGACGCCCCCATAACCACCTGCACGGCCGCATTTTGCACCAGTTGGAGCCTCCGGGTGCTCCCCACAGGGAGCCCCATGTAGAGGGCGTTACAGCAGTCCAGGCGGGAAGTGACCAGGGCGTGGGTGACCGTGCGTAAGGCGTCCCGATCAAGAAAGGGCCGCATCTGGCGTATCAGGCGAACCTGATAAAAAAAAAAGCCCCCCTGGCGACGGCCGTGATATGATCTTCCAAAGACAGCTGTACATCCAGGAGGACACCAAGATTGCGAGCCCTTTCTGTGGGGGTCAAGATCTCATCCCCAATAGCCAGCGACGGAGTCAGCTGACTATATTGGGCCGCCGGAAACCACAGCCACTCAGTCTTGGAAGGGTTGAGTCGAAGCCTGTTCTCGCCCATCCAGTTCTGCACAGCCTCCAGGCAACAGGATATAACCTCCACAGCATCGTTGGGGTGGTTTGGGGTGGAGATGTAAAGCTGAGTGTCATCAGCATAAAGATGACACTTCACCCCAAAAGCACGGATGATCTCTCCCAGCGGCTTCACATAAATGTTGAACAGAAGAGGGGAGAGGACCGACCCCTGAGGCACTCACAAACGAGGGGCCTAGGGGTGGACCTCTCCCCCCCGTCAACACAAATTGCGAGCGGTCCGAGAGGAAGGAGGAGAACCATCGCAAAACGGTGCCTCCAATTCCAACCCCTCCAACCGCCGCAATAGGATACTATGATCGATAGTATCAAAAGCCGCTGATAGATCTAATTGGACTAGGACAGAGGAATAACCTAATCTTGGCAAAGTTAACATACCAGTGCATTACATTGCACTTTCTTGTTTCCGTATAAATGGGAAATATACACAACCGCAGATATAAAGTTAATTTTAATCATCAGCTTTCCTATCTAGTACTAAAGCTAATTATCTTGTGGTCCATAAGTTGTACAAGTGTGATGTCACACAAGATTTTTTTTCCTCTGGGATTCCTTTCTTCAGCTAAACCATAAATCTGTTTCCCAGATTCAGTAAAGTCTTAGGAATATATCCTCAGTTACATTTCTGTTGTTCCAAGAAGCAGGAGTATGAAAATATAACTATCTCATTACATTTTTATGCCAAAGTGGGATTATTTCTTCAAAATGCATGTCCTCATTTTTAAGCCCCTTATTTTCTTAGCATTTCATTTGGAAATTAAAAGTTAGCTTATATTTCTTCCCAAAGATCAGAAGCTAGTGGGATTGTTCCATATATGAGAGGATCACTCTCTTTTTCCCTGGTTCCCAGTTTTTGTTTTCAGCATTTTCATTTTTCCCTTGTCATCTAAGTTGAGCAGCATTGATATAATGCATTTTACATTTCAAAAACGATGCATATAGATTTTCAACCTCCCTATGACATTGTCATATAGCTAAATCAATATTTACTCCAAATAGTTGATGATGCCGGTCTGAGAATGAGAAATGGTGTCTTTAAAATCTTAGTTAGTTGATTTAGGTTAATTTAAGCCAGGAAGTCCTCAATTTATAACTATTCTTTTAGTGACTGTTCAAAAAAGTGAAAGTGACATGACCAGTTCTCACACGGACAGCTTGCAACATTCCCATGGTCACATGATCAAAAGTTGGCTGCTTAGCAACTGGCATTGTATTTACAACAGTTGAAGCATCCCAGGGACATGTGGTCACCATTTACAACTTTCCCAGCCAGCTTCTGACCAGCAAAGTCAACGGGAGGGAAACAAATTTGATGGACAACCACATGATTCACTTAACAACTGCAGTATTTTGCTTACCAACCATTGCAAAAAAAAAAAAAAAGTTTGCCAAACGGGGCACAACTCAATTAACTGCTTTGCTTAGCAACAGAAATGTTGGGGTCACTTTGTTGGCTTTCATATTGGACAGTTCTATATCAGCCTCAAACTTCTCGCAAATTGATTCCCCTTTCCCTCCCCCCCGCCCGAATTATAGTAACTTCATTGCAGTAAGGAAGATGTGTAGAGAATATATTTCCAATTCAGGAAGTTGCTGTCATTCATATTTGGGGAGTTTTCACATGTTGATCTTCATAGTGGGAATTGTTTTTTGGGCTTTTTCAAGTATATACTCAAAAGCAAGGCACCCAGACGTATTGAAGAAAGTGTGCATAATAGAAAGATGATTGTGGTGCTGCAAATGTTCTATGCCCATTCTATCCACTGTCTTGGAGAAGAAATAACTAAAATTTTATATTGCAAGAGATAGTTACTAGGGATTTGGGGATACAATAACATTTAAGTTATTGTAGGTAAGTTCTGGATTTCTGCTGGATTGTATTAGTAAGCAATGCAAATGTAAAACAAAAAAACGTGTTACTGACCTGTCCTTTTTTCCCCTCTCTTCCTTTTCTGTCAAGATTTACTTGCACATTATTTCCAAGTTTTATGAAGACTAAGTACCTGGTTGGTGAAGAGCTGAATGTGCAGAGGAGAAATTTCATACTGCGACTTGGATTGCTGCCATCACTGTGACATCCTGATCCCCAGACATCATGTACTGTCTCCAGTGGTTACTACCCGTCCTCCTCATTCCCAAGCCCCTCAACCCAGCCTTGTGGTTCAGTCACTCAATGTTCATGGGCTTCTACCTTCTGAGTTTCTTGTTGGAGCGGAAACCTTGCACAATCTGTGCCTTGGTCTTCTTGGCTGCTCTGTTTCTCATCTGCTACAGCTGCTGGGGGAATTGTTTCTTATACCATTGCTCTGGTTCCCAACTGCCGGACTCTGCTCATGATCCCAATGTAGTTGGCACCTAAAATCTTCTACTTGGTTGCACTTTTTTTTTCCTTTTAAAAGAACGGTGTCATGGGAAGGAGGGAATATAAGGCATGTGATTGGAGTACATGTTTCAGTTAAAATGTTTCATTCATGATTATGCGCACTTCCACAATCTTCCTGTACAATTTGACAAAAGTTGTTATTAGTAATAGCCGGCAATGCTGTCTGTTCGAGGATTTGAAGCAGAGCTGCTAATGGGTGCCATCCCTTCCTTCGGTATTATCGTTTGAGTTTGGTCCTTCCATTTCCAATTTGGTGGTGAAGAGACCTGTTGAGTGTTGTCTAATGTCAAATGAGAAGGTAGCCATCCATCCTTGGGAACATGAATGTCTGATCTTTGTTGAAACAATGCTGTTTCTCCATCTTGAGTTCAGTAGAAAGCTAGTCCTTCCCACGGTATTCATCTGAAGGGGAACTATCAAGTGGTTAATAAGCCTGACAGCACCTGGAGCCAGAGGCTGCTTATTATCTCAGCAGGCCATCCTGGAACATGTATACTGCCCGTTTCCCAAACTACTTCATCTATGTCATAGCTCAAAAATTCCAAAATCATCACGATGCCATTTTTAATGCACAAATGCCGAAGCTTGTCTCTCTCTTTCTTTCTTCTCTCTATCTTTATCCCAAACATCTCTACCAAACATCTACTTTTTATGGAGGACCCTGAATTGGAAAGAAAGCATGCACTGCTTGGGGAATCTTGTTTTTTATTGTATTGCTTTTGAATTTTAAGCTGCCAGTGTTTCTAGCTTGAAAAAGCAATCGGAGTGCGGGGATGGATCAGTATATCAGGTCTGGTTTCTCCATACCAAGTTGGGGCTGTAGTGGAGTATAATGTGCTGCTTTTTTCTTTTAGGCCAAAAGTATTATGTTATCACAAGCAAATGAGCCTGTGTTCACATATATAAGTGAAAGAAAGCGACATCTGTTTAAGCTACATATCTTCATAGGATTCTGTGAAGCCTTTTTTCTAGTGGTACCTGGCTCATGGTTTTATTCTTCTCTCCTTTTCTCCACTGAGATTTTGCTTTCTTTCCTCCTCAAGAGCTAATTGCTGGTGTGAAATTCTAAGGTAGCCTGAGGAAAAGGCAAACAGATACTTGTTCTGTTACTTTCCAAAGTTATTTTCTCATTTGTCTTTACACAATCTTCCTTGGAAGAATGTTGCTGAAAAGGCATTTTTGTCTCTCTCAAAAGACATGGAACTGAAAATCCAGTTGTGAAACCTCAGTAGTTTTTTTTTTAATTATTTTTGTTGGTTATTCATTGCACAGCTGTTCAACAGATTTAATAAAGCTTTATAAACTTTGGTCTGTGGATTAGTGCCGTTTATGATGCAGTCACATTTTCACTGGACTAAGACCTTTGCTTTCGCAGCAGCTTATCTTTTTCACAACTTCCTAAAGCCATTTTTATTTCCAAAGTGATTTGATTGCAAACCAAATAAGTTTTCATGTGCCAATCTAGACGTTGACCTGACCAATTTCACAAAATGTTCTAGTAACTCTGTATCTTGATATGGAAAACAGTAGAGCTTCCTGGACAATAACGGGTAACAGAAACTATTTTCTTTCTTAATTGACTTTCCTAATCTTTTAACAGTACAGGGAATCCTCAGTACCACAATTAGGGCTGGAACATCCTTCACTGTTAAGTGAGCATGTCAGATTTTACAGTTTTTTTGCGATGGTTGTTAAGCAAATTAAGTCATTAATCAAATCTGGTATATCCCCTCCCCCCATTGATATTGCTTGTGGAAAATTGACTGAGAAAGTTGCAAAATTGTGATTAAATGACTCCAGGATGCTGCAACCATTATAAATACATGCTGGTTACCAAGTGCCCAATTTGGCTAAAATTGGGCAGCCAATTTTGGTGGTGTCTAGATTGCATTAATCTCCCTTGTTTTTTGTAATGTAAGAACTGCTTGAATTGTGCATAAGTAATAGCCTCGGTAGTTCTTTAAAAACCTATTTTTCCTGATTATTTATTTATGGGACATAAGCTGATCAAATTTCTTCTCTGACTCTTATTTTTTTCGAAACTCTGAATTAGCAGTTTCTTTTTCTGCCCCAGGAGGCTCATAAACAAAACTATAAAACTTACATTACTGTATCTCTTGCAGCTTTAACTTGCCTGATATCAAATGTGAAATATTCTTGACATTGCTACATTGAGGGAATTCATAGATGTTAATCAAGGAAGAGGTGGGGATGTAGCAATAATAGTAAATTATAAAACACAGGTTTAAATTATAAAATTTAGTTTTTGGTAATTACGTAGCATCTCTTAAGGCAGTGATCGGCAAGCCGCGGCTCGCGAGCCACATGCGGCTCTTTACACACTTTAATGTGGCTCTTCTGTGTGCCGGGCGCCTGCTCCCCTCCCTCCTCTCGGGCGGCTGCCCCAGGAGTCAGGACTCTGCAGCTAGCCTCTGTCAGTGCGGGCCCTGTGTGCAGCCCCGGCGGCCGACTCCACACAGCTCCAGTCGGGTCATGTGGTATAAAGGGGGGTGACTTTCTGTGTAGCGCCGCAGCGGCGAGGCAGCATCCTCTCTCTGTCTGCCGCCCTCAGAAGACTGCGCCTCCCAAATCAGCAGCGTGTCATCAAAAACAGTGTACCATCCTATGTATTTTCGGTTTTAAAAATGTGGCTCTCAAAATAAATTTCAGTCGTGGTTTTGGCGAGATTTGGCTCAGTTGAAAAAAAAGGTTGCCCACCACTGTCTTAAGGTTTTGAAATATATATGCTTGCTATAAATTTTATTTCTTTTTAAGGCTGTCTTATCATTTGGGCAACATTTTGTTTCACACTTTAGAAAAATCAGTTGCATGTGTTTGTGTGCTTGTGACAGAAAAATTTCTTTGACAATAATTACAGAGAAGCTTTCTTTTGCTATTGATTTTACTTTATTCCCAAACAATAATAAAAGATATCTTTAAAGATAGAGGCAACCCTATTAGTTTATAAATATTTTTAGGTAGCTTCACTGATCACTTCAGATGTATATCCTATATTTTGTTGAGGCACATAACATTTCCTCCTCCAATTTTCCCCACAATTACCCTATATGGTAGTTTGGGCAGAAAGAATGACTGGCTCAAAGTCAAAGGATGAGGGTGGACATGAATCTGAATCTCTATAGTAGCAGTCCAACAACTTAATTTCTCACTAGTGTTGGGGAATCCATGACAATCCTATCAAAGGTGACATGCTGCTACCTTTTGGATGACACATCAGCGTTGACCAGCACCCCATGATTATTCTTAAAAACACACCCTGCTCAGGCAATTTGTGGAGGTTGCACAAGAATGGTTGTGCTCTCATGCAGCCTCCAGAGCCTTTGGAAGTCCTGCAAGAGCATGGTCCTCTGGGGCCTCTGCAAATCATGAAAGATTTGGGGCATGGTTTCATGCAGTTTTTGGACACTGCAGAAGAGCCCCCAAAGTGGCTTCAAGGACAAAGGCTTCGTGCAACTTTCAAGCAGCCTCAGTTAGGTCACAGGAGCCTTTCAACAGAAAGAGAACGCTGCCTGAAAGGTAAGCAGGATGCAGCCGGTTACTGTGGAGTGCTGCACTGCAGGGAAATTGCATCTTGGGAAACAGCTCAAGGCGGCCTTTAATCTACACAAAATGGTTTTAAATCTTGGCAATTTTTAAGATGTATGGACTTCAACTCACAGAATTTCACACCCAGCCATGCTGGCTGTGGAATTCTGGGAGTTAGAGTGTATATATCTTAAAAGTTGTCGAGGTTGAGAAACACCATACCAGTTTTCCAGAAGTGATTTAGTTCCTCTGCCGTGTGAGCTATTTCATTTTCTGCAGAATGCCACACATAGTTACAGCCCCAAATACAAACTGAATGCTTGGAATTAACAATTAAAAAAAATAGAAGTAAAGCAACAAGAGAAAAATAGATATACAGACGAAAATGCTTTTAACTTGCTTCATTTCAAAGGCATGTGTGAAAAGAGCAAGTAAATATGTTTATAAAACATAAAAGAGCTAAACGAAGAATGGCAAGAGGGATAGACAATGGAACTGGTGATCAGCAAAAGTTTCAGCAGACAAAAATAATTACTGGAGAAATGTTGGTTCATAAAGTGGAAAAATAGAACTCTAGTCTCTCCCTTGATGAAAATCCTTATAGCTGGATGCTGGTATGTGAACTTAAATTCATCAGTAGGTTCCAGGTAATGAAGGTAGGTTATCTATACCTGTCCTGACTGTGCTGGAGCGATGTGGCCCATAGATCAAGTTCACAGAAATCTAGCTTTTGATGTAAGTAACACTACACATAGCTCCTCTTAAATGAAAGTTTAAATGTATTTATATCCCCTTTATTAGTGTATAAGACTCAATACATTGAGTATTTATTGTGGACTTTGATAGAATTGATTTTTTTTTCTTTTGTAAATTCTGCAGATAGGACAACTGGAGTTTTTGTTTCAGCTCACATAATTTTTCAAACATCTGCCAGGGGAAGTTGACTAGCACCTACCTATATTTAATTTTGAAAAACCAAGTAGGATTGCATCTGATTAATGCCACGATGGGAGACCATCTGCATACCATAGGGCTGTAAGTGAAAAAGCATCCTGCAATGGCAAATTATTTCTGCATTTATTTAGAAAATTACACCCACATGTTAATGATTATTTTTAAGATCCAAGAGTTCTTTCCCATAAGCATTCACTTTCCTGGGAAAAAGATTTTTAATGAATCATATTCAGTGTTTCACTAAATAAGTAATAAAATACTACAATACAAAATGACATGTTGCTATGCACTTTTAGCATGCAGGTGATGGGAGCTTTGTGGATTTTTTATGGTTTAATTTGAGATTTAAAATCCATGTAAAGAGATTACACCCATGATTTAGAAGTGCCATAATGGGTTTTGTTTAAAAAAAAATACCTTGCAGAATTCTGTTCATTATATTAGAAAATGAATTATAAGCAACAGATTCAGGACAATGCTTTTCATAATTAACTTATTGTACATTAAGATCAGTGGTTCTCAACCTATGGTCCATGGCCCTCTGGGGGGCAGTGGTGTCATCACGAATCCACGAAGGCTTGAAGAAATATTATTTAAATCTTGAATTAAGTCTTGGTGGTCTGTGGTCATGTTCTGTGGCCACAAAAGGTATTTAAAGGGGGTGTCTGTGGTGAAGAAAAAGTTGAGAACCACTGACTTAGATGACATTAATTGGACAAATGTACAAATAAGCCAGACAAAAAAATCCAGCTTTTTGGGGAGCAGTATTTCAGCCAGTTGCAGGACATATTAAAATTTGTTGTCTTACAAAATGCCCTTACTTGGATAACAGCTCATCTGGAATAGCAAATCAGGTTTGTTTGTTTGTTTTAAATCTTTTACACAGCAGCCCGTTTTATAACAAGCTCTGGGTGGCTTGATATAATAAAACAACCTAAACAACATGTTAAAACTACAGTCAGTCCTCACTCAATGACTGATGGCCATATACAAACGTCACATGATTGCAATTTGGGCACATGGCAACTAGTTCATCTTTACAGCCAGTTGTAGTGTTCTGTGGTCATGTGACCACAATTTATTACATTTTGTCTGGTTTCTGGAAAAAAGGTCCTCATAGGAACATGTGGATTTGCTTAATGACCTTGGTGTTCACTTAACCTCAGCATTCACTTAACCATCAATGAAAAAATCTGAGCAACATTGGGTTGAGTCAAGTGGATACTTATGACCATTGAAAATTTTGTTATGTTTAGATCAAAAACTACCTGTATTAAAACATAAACATTCAAAGTAAAAACCTGGCCCCAAATTAATGATGCTATTTCCTCAGATGTCCTCAGATGTTTTCATTTAATACTGCTATTTTCTCAGATGTCGCAAGCTCAATGCAGAAGATATTTTGTCTTACCCAGACTGACACTTCATTTTCTGCAAGAAAATGCAATAGTTCTTGCCACATGTTTTCCAATTCTGCAGTTATGTTAGCAAGATAATATGCATTTTGGCTGTGCAATTGGAGGATTCCCTAAGTTAAAGTGATATGCAACTCAAACCTCAAATGGGAATAAGATTTTATGAGATGGGTGTGGCAAATTGATACTTGTCCAGTATTTGATGCTGTTATAGATTTTCCTTCAACTAGCTGTTCAACTGCAGAGTAAATATTCAGTATAGCCCAGGGATGGAAAGCTTGTGAACCTTTAGCTATTGTTGACACAACCTGGCAATATAATGACATGCTGCTTGAGACTGTTGGGATGCATATGTAGTTCAGCAATCTCTGGAAATCTAGGAAATAAGTGTTAGAGGCTTTTAGATGCATGTAGGTATTTCATGCGGCTCTTTGTGATACGGAAGATTACATTTGTATTGTAGAGTGTTTAAAAAGTAATCTGTAAGTTGGTACAGGGGCAAAAAGTCAAAATAATTAACTGTGTTAGAGCATGCTCCTAATGTGACATTATGAGAATTATGTTTTATATTTTAACATCTGTTTTACTATTATGATCTTTGGTGGTCACTCTGCAAGTTCAAAACCTTTCCCCCAAAAAATTGTATTATAATTTGCCACTTATGCCATCTTCATTTCTTTGAAATCTTTAAAAAATCATTGCTATATTTACTGCTTTGTAGTCCTTGGTGCTCTTGCTGAGTTACATAACAGCATATCATTTAAAATTTTCCAGATTTAGAGTTTGGATTTAAGAGTGAATATCTCAAGAGGACCCCAAAACAGACAGTAGCAATAATAAGATAAGAATAATAAGCAGACAGTAGCTGCTTTCTCTTTATACCAGCTAAAGTTACCTGTCCATCTTTTTCGGTATGCTTGTATATTTAGTTGCCGTCATTCAAACATCTCCTGTAGTTGGGTTTGTTTGTCTGTCTGTCTGTTTGTTTGTTTGGGGGAGGGCAGAGCCAGTGGACACATTTGATATTTCAAGAATGGATGTTTCCACAAACTATCTGCCATAGAAAGTCTTTCCCATTCAAAAATGGATGTCATATTAGCTGTCTTCAGTCATGGGGAAGGCAGAATATTTTGATTAAAGATAACTTATTCCACCATCCATTCTAGCAAATCCTAAACTTTTCTCCCAATTTATTTGCTATTTCTGAAAAGCAGATGATTATTTCTGTTAGCAAAGCAGTTTCCTTCCTCTTTTAAAAAAAGGAATGCTTGATCACTAGTCATTTTCTAACTTTAGAATAAAGAGCTCTACATTGTGGCTCTGTAAATATCTGCACTTGGATCAGTTTTTAAAAAGAATCAGGTAGCTTAGCTGGCCACGGGGGAAAACATGCTAAGAGTTTTGCTGCTAGTTGGAGTATTAGCCTTAATGGACAAATTGAGGGATGAGAACACAAGAGACTGCTAATTGTTGATTGATTCTTTTCCATTATTAGGGGCAACTTTTACAGTTGCAGCTGGAGAATTAGAAAAATATGGTTTATTGTTGGCTTGAAACTTTCCTTTAAGGAAGCTGTACAAGAGGATTTCCTGATGATGGTAGAATATACCTTCTGTCACATTTGATGATTTCTCTCTCTCTGGAGAGCTCAAAGCATCTTCATAAGGATTCCAGGGTCTATTGGCAGATCCTTAATGCAGGCTTTCAGCCATACAGCTGTCTCAGGAGCTTTCAGCTCTGGTGAGAATGGTCTGATGATACATATGTGCACATGAAGATACTTCCATTTTTATCTATGGAGATGTTTTCTTAATATTCCATAAGGATGTTTCTGTAAAGTCAAGTTTCTGAGAATTGTAATTGTTCCCACTTGCCTTGCTTTTCTATGCAAGAAAATATAATGCAGAAAATATGTATGCCTGTGCTTAAAGTTCAATGGAAATTGCACTTTTGGTCCTTGCACTCAGAATAATTCAACTGATTAACTTTGAGTATGATGTTTCTTGCTTGACTTAACCATTTCATTAATTGGCTTGATGGCTTTAAGTGTCACTGCTTATTGCCTCATTAATCCAACAGCAGCCCTGATTAGTAAGGTTAACTATGATGAAAAAGATTCCAAGTGAAGGGCAGTCTCTCTCTCTCTCTCTCTCTCTGTGTGTGTGTGTCTAAATGCACATGTTAGGTTAGAGTGGAGATAAATTCAAATAACTTTTTCATTCTTAGATTATAAACGGGTCAGTAAACGGGTCAGTTTGAGTGTCGTACAAGTTTGAAAAAAAGGTTGGGTCATTTGATTTGATATCTCAGAGACATGTCTTTTTGAAACTATCAAACTAGTCTTCTGTTAAACAGGCAACATTATTTAAAATTCAGAGCCTCTCAGAGTTCCATGTCTTCAGGTTCATTGAGATGATAAGACATCCTGACAGTTTTGTCGAAGGGCACATTATTAGAAGCCTGAGGAATGTGAGTGGTCCCTGAAAGCTTTGAATGTAGGCAGAGATATTTCCAGATTTTGTCACCAAATTGTATTTTTTTAATGTGTTTTTTGTCTTGGTTTTATAGCATGACCTGGTGTGCTCCTCAAAGACTGTAGTTCTCGGATCAGGAGAAAACTTTTGTATTCTTGCTATAGAGAATGGCCTACACAATTTTATTCTTTGATTCAGAAATACCATTTAAATGTAGGGACTCTTGGTTGATGGCAGAAGCAACATTTATCTTTTAACTCTTTTGCCCTGTTGGAAGTGTAAAATCAGGAGAATGTAGGAAATTCAACACAATCCTTATTTTGCCTCTCACCTCAGAAGCCCTTGTTTCTCATCTGGCTATCACGAATCTCTGTCAGGTTGGTTAATGTTCCCTCTGATTTGGCAGAAACAGACTGGCCAATGGTGGAACATAAAACTGAAGATTCAGCCAGCATTCTGACCCCTTTCTCCTCTTCATCACCTCCCAGTATTCTTTCGCGATAAGAAAAAAAACCCAATAAATGATTATTTCCAAGGCTGTTGCAGAAACACCTATAAGCTCAGTCATAGACAAGTTGCACCAAGGCATGATAACATGTTGATTTATACAGGAACATAAAAAAATCTCAGGAAGCACAATTGGAATTTACAACTTCAGAGGAAATGCTGTAAAGGGTCCGTCTAAATTTCCCTCTAGAATATTAGCTGTCTCACAAAGTCCTGTGGGAACTATGCCAATGGAGATGAGGAGGAGGCCTGCTTACAGTGGAAGAGTCTGGCATAAATTCTGAGGATAATGAATTATCTGCTTTCCGAAAAGCAAGGGGGTTGAAAATCAGGAATGTGCATATATCAAGCCACAAAATCTCTGAAGAGAATTTTTCTTGAATAATTGATTTATTATTGGCTTGTTCTGCTTCTCTCTAATCTTCCCATTGCTGATCCATCCGGTTTGTACAGCCCACTTCCAGAGACTTAATCACATTCTTGGGCTCCATTTTTCATCAAAATGGCTCCATCTTGCATGGCTGCAGTTGACTTGTGCAATAGATTAGATTGTTAGTCCTTATTAAAGGTCAAACCATCTTTAGAGGGGGGGCATTCTTAAAATTATAATTATTTACACATTTTAGATAAAGAGACTAGGCAGAAATATCTCTTATTATCTTTGGTATGACAAGATTAATAAAAGAAATGAAATACCATAAAAGATGAGAGACCTGCTAAGAAACAGCTTGTAGGGAGAGAGAAAGAAAATTGCATATTCCTTCCTAGCCCTGGATCCTGTTGCCCTGGAAACAGTATCTCCCACCAGCTGTTTTTTGGCAATGCCCCACCTCCCTCTAGGTTCACACAGCCATCATTCCATGGATTGACAAGGGTGAGGGAGGAGAATGCAAAATATATTGTATTACTCTGTGTTTGGAGCCCTATCCTTGGGGATTTGAAGGAATGAAAACAACCAGATGCAGCACTCCACAATAATTCAAAAGGAAGATATTCATGGCACAGTGCTACGTTGAGGGGAGACTCTAACTAAACTAAAAGGAACATTTTGTAGATTTATCACCATGGCTTTAATGGACTCTTTTCATTCTGCAAGTACAATTAGTTCTCCCTGATGAAAGGATATTCTTCTGTTTGATGCTTTTATATCATTCTTTTTCTCTCATTCCTACATATATTTTCCTGTTATCATGCAACAAAAAACTCTCAAATTCAGAGCTTATTCTTCCTCTCTGGTAGAAGCAGGTTGATTCAAGAATAATCCCAGCCAAGTTGGTCAGTATGGCAGTTGTTTTCCTGGCTCTAATTGGGAACCAGGCCAATCCATCAATATAAGTGCTATTTCTTGCCATTGAGCCAGATAATTCTGCCTCTTGGACAAGTTTTTCTTTCCGAATCTCAAGTTCCAGTGACTCAAAATTTGCTTCTTACTCAGTAATAGTGGGAAGAGAGACAGAAGCTGCCAAGGTCCTTTGTTAGGCTTTGGTTTTATTTTGGAACACAGACTTCTACTAAAGACTTTTTTTCCCATCACCAGAGGCAAATGCTAGCTGTCAAACATATTCCCCCTTCTTTTCCAAAACTGGTTTTGATGCCCTTCGTATATATCATTCAGAAAATGATAAAATAGCTATGCAGGAGGAAGTTATTAAGAAAATTATGCTCTGTGCTGAAATGAGTAAATTGACATTTGAAATTAGAGAACAAGAAGATAAACATTTTTATATGATATGGGATTTATTTTATCAATGTTTGGACAAGAAAACATGGTAATGTAATAGACTAGATAATTATGTGATGGAAACTTAAGATTGATATAAAACATAATACAGACATATATAACCATTGGTTGCAAATATAACATAAACTTTAAGATAAATATGGTATATCTCGTATAAAATGATGGAATAAATAGTTTAGTCATGGATGATTAATAACTGATAAATACATAAGCATATGTTAGATTGACAATGTGAAAATTGATATAAACTGTGAGTAATGACTACAAAAGGATAACACAAAAGATTTGAAACTAACTGACACACTGTATGTATACAAAATGGAAGATGGTTTTATGTTTTTTATGTTTTGTATGTGTATGTTTGTTTTAAAATAAAAACTCTTTTTAAAAAAAGTCTCACCAAATCTAGTACTGAAATGGCACTGCCACCCTTACTAAGCAAGGCTAGCCAAAGGCAACTGTTTATCAGACTTTGTACAACAGATTGCATACATTCTGCTAGGACAGCAGAATTTCTAGTATTCCAAGATAGCCCTGAAAGTACTGGAGTGGGGCGAGAATGTTCCTGGGCAATGGACACATCTTTTCAAAGAAGATGGTTAGGACCTATTCTTTCTTTTTGTTATTTTTTTTATTTTTTAAAGACAAACTCTAACAAACACAAACATAAAACATCAACATAAAACCATCTTCCAAAATACAGTGTGTCAGTTGATACATTTCTTTTGTGCAATGTCAAAATATTAGCAGTCTTACTCTTCCAAACATACATTCATATTACACAAGTCAACTATACATAGTATATTGTATTATATTGTATTATTATATCATTATTAGACTTAACTACAAATTCACATAATTCTTATTGAGCAAATCTCAGTTTTAACCAATCTGAGAACATACAATTCATTTCATTATATTCAATTATATAATATGATTACATTATATTATCTTACATATGATACCATTCCTCTTTTATAACACATTTTACTTCTCTATTTTCTTATCTAACCATTGATAAAATAGATGTCAGATTTTGTAATATTCTTTATCTTCTTGCTCTCTAATTGCTAATGTCAATTTACTCATTTCTGCACATTCCATCATTTTCGAAATCAGCTCCTCTTCTATTGGAATTTTATCACATTTCCAATTTCTAGCAAATACAATTCTAGCTGCTATTAACACATTTATAATCAGGACATATTCTTTCTTGACCCTAGTGCAGGAAACAAAATACAGGTACTCCTCAACTTATGACAGTTCGATTAGTAACCATTCAATGTTACAATAGCTCTGAAAAAGTGACTTATGACTGTTTTTCACACTTAGGACCATTGCACCATCTCCACAGTCATGTGATCAAATTTCAGAGACTTGGCAACTGACTCATATTTTATGATGGTTTGCAGTGTCCCAGAGTTCCCGTGATCACCTGTGATTTTCTAACCAGCAAAGTCAATGGAGAAGCCAGATTGACCAAACAACCATGTTACTAACTTGACAAGTGCAGCGATTCACTTAACAACCATGGCAAGGAAGGTCATAACATGGTGCAAAATTCACTTACCAACTATCTCACTTAGCAACAGAAATTTTGGGCCCAGTCGTTATCATAAGTCAAGGACTACCTATATTGAGATTAAATTACTAAAAAGGCAGGTGCTGATTAAATATTAAAAAGGATTTTCTAAGAGTAATTTGACAGTGAAACTAATCAGAGAGGTGGCATGTTCCCTGCTTTGG
This sequence comes from Bungarus multicinctus, assembly GCA_023653725.1. NCBI lineage: Eukaryota > Metazoa > Chordata > Lepidosauria > Squamata > Elapidae > Bungarus > Bungarus multicinctus. The sequence goes on along the minus strand of CM042842.1, from coordinate 107,865,333 downwards.
ATTGTTCAAATCCATTTTTGTCTTAAATAAAAAATGAGGAATTAATTTTTACTGAATAATTAAATGAAAATTCAAAGTGATGGTTATTATTTTTTTGTGGCTCCAGCTTATGGGAAATTGGCATATGTTTTCACAGTGTAGATTTAATTATTTTAAAAGCCTTTTTTTAACCTCTGTGCCTCTGTTTACATCTTTATCTCAGAGTGCCATCAATTTGTTTTCCGATCTTAGCAGCCACATAGATTTTTCTCCATGACGATGATCTCCCTAACTTGTTCTTTTAAGCCTCCCAAAGGTGCACTCATTGTTGCTGTAACCAAGTCTCTCCATCTTGCTGTTGGTCATCCTTTGCTTCTCTTTCATCACGTAACTGTTCTGAATTGTTTGGTCTTGGGAACATTTCCAAATGGGTGGGTTTATATATTGTATCAAGCCATGGTTTTGTTAGTGGTGTGATGAACATCCTGTAGTTAACTGGTTCACAAATAATACAAAAGTATAAAAAGGTTCACAAATCACAATAGTTGTGCTTTGTTTTCAGAAAAAAAAACCCCAAACCCTTTTGAAGTGTGATGGAACCATGAATGAGAAGTGTGATTTACTCAGGACTCCCTCCACTTTGAAATCAATGGACATAAAAGTTGTGATTGCATAGATAGGCTCTTCTGCACAAACCTTTGCAAAGAGAAATCAGTCTATTTTCACCATTGAATGACACAGTCACTGGAAACGAAGCTGCATCTTAATAATGCAGCCGCTGCAGTCATTTTTAGACATTAGAGCAGAGGTATTACTTACTAGCTTGTGTCATATTCAGTACATCAGGAAACAGGAGTTTTCAGAAATTATTGTGAAAAGATCTTCTTAAGTGTTTGTGCTAGTGCTATTTCTGTCCAAGGGCACTGAAATCACAGAACTGAAGAATACTTGAGCTTAGAAGACTAACATCTACAAACTGATGTGGGAAGTTCTTTTTAAAAAAGTATTGGATGTAATAGCTACACCGAGGTGGTTAGAAAAGCTTTTCTTTTTTAATAAAAAGAAACAGTTAATGTTAAATACTGTGCTTGACTTTCTTCCCAAGATGATGCTTTTTTACATTTCAAGAAAATCATGTTTAGCAGATATCCTCTTGTTCCCAAATAGAAAAGACTATACCGGTGATGAAGGCATCAGTCCATATGATACAGACTTACCCGGAAGCTGACAACGAATGAGAAAAATATCCTTTTATTTTGTAATTGGTTTTATAGTACAGAGTTTTAAACATGTTTAAAAAATGAGTCTTATTCTAGCCGAAGAAGCAGAAAAGCCAAAATCAGGTAAGCAGTGGATAGAGATGGATTGGCTGGGCACTTTTCAAAAATCAGAGCTTGTACAGAAGAGTATGTATGAAGAATGACCAAAATGTTATGATTCCTGTACACAGGATGAGTACCTCAATTTCCACCCCCCATCTCCCTCTCTCTATACCTACCTACCTACCTCTTACTCTCTCTTTTTCAAGATCCAAGCTATTAAATAAAATCAATTTGATAACATAAACTGGATTCTAGTATCCAGTCCTTTTTAGGAAGACTGAATTCAAGAAAAATATTACAAAATGGTGGGATCTTTCTTAGAATAAGATATACATACATTTAAACATCATTTCTACAAAAAGTAAATTATACATGGTATTAACTTGTGCACCATCATCCCACATATCTCATTATAAATCATTCTAAAATAGCTGTCCCTAATCCAATATTGTAGATGGCTGGGATTCCAGAGCCAATTGCATTGCTAGCAGATTTCTGGGATTAATAGCTATAACACCTCTGGTAATGCCTAACTGGGCTAAGTTGCAGTAGACATGCAACATATACAGCTCAATGTAGGTGAGTGATGTGGTGGCCTATAGGTGGAGCTCTCACCTCACAATCAGGAAGCTGTGAGTTCCATCTAGGTAGAGGCAGATATTTCTCTTTCTGGACACACTGAGAATATATCTGCTGAAAAAAAACGCTGCATTGGCGACAGGAAGGACATCCGGCCAGTAATAACTCAGCTCCATTCAGTTGCCCAGACTCTACTCCACAAGGGATTATGGGGTAGTTAAAAGAGGATGGTTAAAAGAGGATGTACAGCTCAGTGTAGGGACCTTGTATGGATTATCTTAGAGCTCAAAACTGGGAAGATAAGAAACTGAAGCAGGCAAATGGTCATTTTCAGAGTTCAGACTAGCTCTCTCCTACATGTAGTAGTAGAATAAGACTGTTCTAGACAACAGTCTACACTGAATTTCAGTGCCTCAGTTTAAGAATGCATTTAAATAAGGCTTTAATAGTATATTTGTCCCTGCATCAGATTCAGATTTTATTCAAGTTACACCATTCTCTTCAGCACATTTAAAGTTAGGATTACAAAATAGTTTCTTGGACTTGGTGACTTGAATGATCTCTTCCAGTTCTATGACTCTTATCATTTTAGTCATTTTTGCAATAGCCATTGTGTTTATTTTCACAACATAAAAAGTGGCACTCACTGATTCGTCACATCATACTAAGGCAGAAATGTACAATTTTCTTAAATCAGGTGCTGCATTTAAAAAAAGTAGCTGTTGATCTCAGGTAATGGCACCTGAATTGGGGGGGGGGGTCAATTTAATTGTACTGGAGAGGTTTGGGGTGCAATGTCTTCAAACTCAACAAAGTTTGAAGGGGGGCTTTTGGCCAGGTCCGTAGGATCTACCAGTTGCGGCCCTTTCTGGATTGGGATGCGCTTCGCAAGGTCACTTCCGCCCTTGAAACCTCCCGCCTAGACTATGCCAATGCTCTCTACATGGGGCTGCCTTTGAAGAGCATCCGGAGGCTCCAGCTGGTGCAGAATGCAGGCCGTGCAGGTGGTGTTGAGGGCTCCTCGGGGCTCCCATGTTACGCCACTTCTGCGTGAGCTGCATTGGCTCCCGGTGGCCCTCCGGGTGCGCTTCAAGGTCTTAGTTATCATCTTTAAAGTGCTCCATGGCTCAGGACCAGGATATTTGCAAGACCGCCTCGTGCCATTATCGGCCTCCCACCGACCAATACGCTCCCATAGAGTCGGCCTCCTCGGGGTGCCGCCGGCTGGATGGCTGGCGACCCCGAGAGTGCGAGCCTTCTCATTGGGGGAACCCTCCCTCTGGAACGAATTGCCCCCGGAGATGAGGACATCCCTGATCTCCTGACCTTCCGCCGTGCGTTGAAAACCCATTTATTTCAGCAAGCCGGTCTGACCCAGGGGTTTTTAGAGCTTTTAATTTGGTTTTAACTTTCTTAATCCCTTATTTTTAATCTTTTGATATGGCCAACTTATTTAATTCTTTTAACTTTTAAATATTGTATATGTATTTTTATATGCGTATTTTATCTTGGCTGTTCACCGCCCCGAGTCCCTCCAGGAGAGGGGGGCGGTATATAAATTTAAATAAATAATAATAAATAAAGGTTAAGGCATTCAATTTTGTCCTTCACTCACACCCATTTTACCAAAATGTTTAGTCTGTGGAAGGGATAGGAATAAAGCATATGCAGTCCTCCTTTATACACTGCTGTTTTGTTTAACCATTATACAATATTTCCTAAGCCTTGCATTGGTTGGATGCCTACATGAAACTAAGCCATAAACCATGATTTCTAAATGGCAGAGATTAGGCTCAAACTATATTAAGCCACAATCATGTGAAGCAATGGTGGCACAATGATTAGAACACAGAATTGCAAGCTAATACTGCCCCACAAGTTCGATTGTCAACCTCCACGACACTTTCTTGGCACCCCATGCTGCTTGCTTCTTGTCGGCTATCATAGAAATGGGGGGAGGGGAAAATTGGTATTTGGGAGGGGAATTTTGCTGGAGAGTGAAGACGGAGGGGATGCTTTCCTGCTCACTGCACAGATTTATCTCTGCTGAGCCATCTTGGCATACCAGATGATGAAATATTCATCTGAAGATGTACCCACATGACACTATAAGCACTTCAGATTGGATATCCAGCCTGGACCCTTGGAGAGGGGGAACTTGGGATAACTTTCAATATGTAATTTCTGCACCTATTTGCTTCAAATCTTGCTTTCTTTTGTTGCTATCACTTCAAACTCAGTAAAAGTACCTTTTCTCTACCACAATGGAGTTGAGGGAGTTCTTTCTTGGGTTTTGAATGAGGCACATCTGACATCGATCCTGATCCTGAGGTTGACTCAGCCTTCCATCCTTCCAAGGTCAGTAAAATGAGAACCAAGATTGTTGGGGGCAACATGCTGACTTTGTAAACAGGGTAGAGAGAGCTGTAAAGCACTATGAAGTGGTATATAAGTCTAAGTGCTATAGCTATTACGCTACATGCCAAAATAGGGACTTTATCAAAATGTAGCTGATGTCCAATTAGAAGAAAATGTGCCTGAGACATCATCCATATGCAATTCCTAAACTAGAATATCTGCCCTTTGCAGCCTTTCTTCATTTCTAAGTGGTGTCATTTATTCAACAAAACTGTGTTTTTATGTCTGTGTGAAAAAGAAATAGAAGTACACCACTGAATTAAAAAGAGGATTTTCACCTTCCTACATTTAGGAGTTTTAATATTTCAAAACATTTTATTTTTTAAAAAGGAGTTAGATTTCAGAGACTAAGAAGGCAAGGGCAGGAGAGAGATCAACACATTCTCTGCATAGCAACTGAGATTTTACAAAATGTGTGTGTTTTCATAAAAAAATATAATAGCAAAAGAAATCCATATTCAGACGTGTTTATACTTCATGCCACAGCAGAGCCCATTCCAAGATTCCTCTCTGATAGGCATTTTCAAAAGCAAAACAAATAAGGAATGACAAAGCCAACACAGGAAATCTGTTTAATGCTTTCTTCAGTTCATGAATTAATTGCAGAGGTCATCCAGGCTCCGATTCTTAGATGGGGTCTGGTTTCCTGCCTCTGGGTCAAAGACTACATCATGCATGAATAAAGGAAGTGATGATTTTACAAAAGGGAACCAGCAGCCATTTCTTTCTTTCAAAAATTTGTCCTTAACAAAGAAGAAAAGCAAAACTAAACATGGCGTTCATTTAAATTAGTATTCATCATCATTATTGCTACACCAAAATCAGGAAAGAAATCTGCCATTTTAAACTGACCTAAACCTTGACATATTTGGAAAATGGTCGGTTTTTTTAACACATTAGTATCTATACATGTACACAGTCATACATGCACACGTTGGTTTTAGCGCCCACTGTAAAAGTTTTGGGAAGTTGATATGTGCTCCATTTTGCATTTGTTAAGAAGCTGTTTCTCCATGATGGCAGACCTTAATGAAGTATGGTATATAAAAGGTATTCGCATGAAAAAGCAGTACCCTTGTTCCTTATTGGTAAAAAAGGCTCATCTCCAAATTTAATTACACAGCAATAGTAACACAAGTGGGATTTCCTTGGAAAGAAGAATTATCCCCTTTAAAAGAATTGTTCCATCTTTTACCAAATACGCCCATGCAACCCCAGAACACACAACATGAAGACACAAATGCTAACAAAATGCTCTACTTTTTTTAACCACAGTATTATACACGAGGAAATGGAACAAAGATTTTATGAAGTTAATTTTGGGGCCAGATCATCCGGCTTCCACTTTTTCAGACTGTAGGTAGGAGTTGCTAGAAATAATTGACTTCCCAATCAATCCTAAATGTAGAGAACTACAGTAGACACCAGAGAAGGTTTTAACCAAACCGCCTCGTAATACATAACTAATGTTTTAGATTGAACAATTTTATTTTAAGAAAGGAAAAAGGTAATTAGGATGTATGTCAGCACATTGCAATTCTGAAAAAAATGGCTAAAGTCAGAAAGTCATTCTGGTCCCAGCGATGGAAGGAGGTACAAAGCAAGATGTGTTCTGTTTGGAAGGAGGAAAGAAATAGAAAAGTTTAGATATGTGGAAAGGCACAGTCTCCATTCCTGATTAAACTGCTTTCTCATTTGATGAGAGATTGTACAAGAATGCCCCATCAATCCATCAGAGATTTCAAAAAGGAGCAGGAAAAAAATTAAATTGAATTTTGCAAGTACAAATAGAGAAAAACAGGCAAGGCATATTACAAACAAAGGCAAGAAAGAGTTTTGATCGTTTGACACAGCATCATACCCTGGTCATATTAAAGAAAGAAATTGTACCCTGTTCTCAACACAATGCAAATAGGAGTTTTGTTTTGCAGGAGAGGCATTTTGGCATGTAACTAAGAGAACAGTCATGGGCCCCTCCCATTGTTCTACCCATGAGAAGCCATTGCTAAAGTTTATACCTATTGCTGACTATTTTGAGGTCCTGAGGTATGCACACACCTTGGCATAAGAAACAGATTTGGCTCAATTGTCTAGAAAGGATATTGACATCCTCAGTGTCAGAAAAAAACTTGAATTTGAACTATTTGGGGAAAGAGCTTGTGCAAACTATAGGAACTATACCTTGTCTCAGATTCTTTTTCCTAAAAAGAGCAGTTTGAAACTGAGTTAACCTGGTCACCAATTCAAATCATTTTTGGTGCTTTCTCAGCTATGCTCTCTAGTTCTCTGATGAAAACAATCTCTTGGAAAACGAAAGAAGCTTTGGGAATATTAACAGAAGCACTGATAGAGGTTCTACGTTCTAAATACGTAACTGTGAGAATGACACACTTTTCTGCATAAGGCAGAGGTGTGAGATCTCAACTTTGGACCTTTCTAAGCAAACACTACCAACAACAACCCCCACCCTCCCCCGGCAACACACCATATCATTCTAACATACAAGATGACATCAACAAGAATGGAAGAAGAAACAAGCCAGGTATCTACTAGACTAGAGCAAACAACATATAAACTTTTGGAATTAATTTCTTTGTTCTGACATAAATTGGTCATGAAGGATAGTTGAAATGGAATAAAAAAGTTTTTGCTATTGGAGGGTTATTGTTGTTTGTTTTTGGCACATCAGAGAACATCAAAAACTTAGACATGGAAAAATAAGATCAAGTGATGGCAGGCTGACAATATTTTCCAGCTAAATACAATTGCAACAAACATTCTTCTTATTTTGGAAAAAAAACTCCATGCACTTAAGCTGACACCCAAAGTCACCAAGCAACACTCGCTTGGCTGACTCAAGGATTATATACAAAACAGGGCTATCTTAAAGCTGGTAAGAAATTCTCCCAGTAAGACAAAGCTGGTGCACTGCAAAAAAGTTTTTTGTACCACACTGGCAACAAAATTGTTGCAACAAAAGGCAGACCTGTTTACATATGGCTTGGATTTCTATTAGTCCTTGGATTTAATTTTTTGCAGATATCTTCACTGGACTTAGCTGGACATATCAGTAAAGATTGCTGGACTGGCTTTCTTTGCATTTTTCTCACTTAAAATTGTATGCATTGCCAGTTAGGTTTCCAAAGACTGCCCCAAAGCCACCTCCAATTTCTGTTCTCCATAGGGAAGGAGCAGTTTCTTGGACTGTAGGATTGGGATCGCAGCTGTCAAAACACTCATTCTATAGAGAATGAGATCAGCAGTACAAAATATGACTCACATGTTTCATGAAGGACAAAACTATCTGTCCAATCTAGTCTAGTGATAATCAATATAAATATTGTTTACACAAAGTTGATACTCATCTGGTTTTGCCAGTGTGGACAGCTAAGTGTGAGTCTTGCTATGTCTGCTTCAAAAGAACTAGAGGAAGTTTAAGTCTCTTCCATCAATATTTTTTTCTATAAATCTAGGTTTGTTGTTACAGCATAAGATCATTTTTGAGGAAAAAGATGGAGGTCCACATTTCACCGATGAAATTTTTCCTGTTTAAGATAGAAATCAACCGGTTTATTTTAAAACATTTCTTTGGCCTACGCTTGAGGCCTAACCTACAGAAAAGTCATGTAATATGAATCTAGAATGCACAGTTCTGTTTGCCCTAGTGTTACTGGGTCTGAACATACCTACCAGGTCCCAGACAGTGTCTCAGGCTAGTCCTACCAGCTGCTGTTCTTACATCTGTTCCAAGATGCAGATTTCTTGGCAAATACGGTATAACAGGCATGGTATAGCAAGCCAAGTGGAAGCTCCATTCATTTTTCTCTTCTTCGTAAATGCCATTGAGCAAAATCACTATGACACTTGGTTTAGAAATAGTGACCATGTTCAGTTTGCTGCCTATGCTTTTTTTTTAATAGGATGGAATAGGCCTATAACAAAGATGTAAGTCAATTTCTACTGTGTATGTACAAATCTAAATGCAAGCTACATCTTGTTACTCAAATGCAAACTGCTGTGAAAATATGTTTGAACATGAAAGTCTTTATGGGTCATGGAAAGTAACAAATTAGCAAAAAAGAGACTAGTAAAGTGTGAGTATCCATAAATAAAGAGTCTTATGGCCACACTGTACATGCAGTTATGTGTATGTGTACCGTAATGTTTCTAATAAGCGGAGGAATATCCCATTGTGTGTATGTGTGTGTGTGTAAGATGTAGGTTAGTGTTTAAAACCTTCCTGGCTATTTTCACAGTAAATATAAGAGATTCTACTTATTTTTCTTCATTTTTTTTCTTAAAAAAAATTGCTTGGGAAGGCATACTGGTCCAGACAATTAACTTGGGCCAGTATGCCAGTATTCCTGTATATATACAGGACCTTCTTGGTACATTTTCTACATTATCAAATTGTGGAACTACCTACCAAATGACTTTTACCAAGCACCATCATTACATCTTTATACAGAGGCCAAAGATTTGCTAAATCATTTGGCATTTAATGGCATGTTCTAATTGGAATAGGATTTTCATTACTGTATTGCCCTATTTTTATGGTTTTAATTTTATTTAAATTGTTGTAGGTTTTCCCTAAAAGAATGTTTAAAAATTAAAGAATTATCTTACTCTCCAAAAGTAAAAGATTAAGTAATCATTTCTTCACAATCCCTTTGCCAAACTTTACATAGTACATTAGTTTTTAATGTTATTAATTTTTATTGAAAATAACGTAAGAGAACAGGGTTTTAAATTTCTTGTAGCAGCCTCCCTCAAAGACAATACTCTTCAAATGTTTTGACCAGTTATCACCATTTACCTCCTGGCAGATGGGTTTTTTAATTCTAAGTAGTTGAAATGCGTTGGGATGGGGAAGGAAGACTAAGAATCACTCTGAAAGGAACCCATATGGATCTTGCAGTGTGTTTTCAAGATCTGGAGACTGGATTTAAATCCCTGAAATTATATTCCTTAAACTGGGAAGACAGTTAAAATGACTCAACAGGGAAAGTGGGTAGGGATACCAGATTTTGCAGAATTATATGGGCTTCCTAAATTTTATTTGAATATTTTTACTTCCGTTCTTCCAGTGTATGTTGCTCAATCATACATCATGGCAAAGAAAATGGATGGCCATTGAAGCAGTGATTAGACCATGATTATAATACTAGATAGTAAACACAACAGGCCACTTCCTGCTGCTATATTATGCTTCCAAGGCACTGAGGAATCCCAGACTGGGTTAAAATTAAAAGGCAGTGATGTGAGCTGAGTGTGTGCTTAAAGAATTTATAGAATGCTAAGTGGAAGACTAATATTTCCTAGGCAGGAGACTGGTGTTAACAGCTTAGCACTTCAGTACAGTAGATAAAAGAATGAGTTATGATCCTGCTACCTTATCCCTTTTTACAGGCTGAAGAAACTGATAAATCTTCAGCTGTCTATTGAATAAAGGGCTAGATGGGAAGACAAGCCTCCAGTCCAAGATCTAGCTCACTGTCTTGAACAATTTGGGGATCATTGTTTGCTTTATGACATTATATGTTCTATCTTACGCTAATGCCAGGTATGGTTTCCCCAAGAATGTCCTTTACTTCATTTACAGTCAGAAGGCAAAGAACAACACCTTTTCTAAACAAGCCCAATACATCCAGTTCAACCTATTATATGGCTAAGATTGGCAAGGGCACCTCCACAAACAGGACAAGACTGGATAGACAGTGGCACAGAAGAAAATGGTATCAAAAATAAAAAAAGGAGAGGATTACAAACACATGAAATGTGCAGTGTCCACAATAGAAGTGAGCTACTTTTTTTTTTCTTCTCTTGGATTCAGTCAGCCTGGATCCAGATATTTGAATACAAGTAGGGAAATTGTGCTGGTTTTGTCCATAAAGAAGAACAAAAGCCATGAGTGTTTGAAAGGCATACTTCCTTAGCATCCACATTCAATCAGAAATGACTCAAGTGCTTTGATGCAGGATGGTCCTGCATCAAATGCAGGATTGTCCTGATTGCAATTCCTTCTAATCATAGTCAAGAATGGTTTTGATGGAGGACACAGTCCTGAAAATAAGTGACCTTCAGGAGTAGGATGCTTGCTCTTGATTTTTTTTTGCAGAAAGTTTTGGTGTTCCTGAAACGCCTCTGCTGTACTACAACCAACTTCATATTGAAATGAGACTTTGTTCACTCACAATTCATCAAGACTTTTGTTAACCATAAACAAAGTAGATTGGTGCAATCCTTAAAAAGAAGGGCAAATTGCCAGAATGGTAAAAACACCCTGGCTAATACTCCAGCAGGGATCCTAATATGACTCAAAAGTTCCTCTCTAGAGCACATTTGCCATTGGAGCAGCATAAAGTCTTCTGGCAACTGGCCCGGTCCTCAGACCTATAGATTTTCTCCTGGCTGATATTGGGGCTCTGTTGATGTGAAGTAATCCTCCAGGAAAGCTTGGAGATATTCAAAGGTTGGCCTTTCTTCAGGATCCTTTCTCCAGCACTGGCACATCAGATCATGTAGAGATTCTGGGCACTCTGGTGGACAGGGCATCCGATAGCCTCGTTCCACTTGGTCTAGGACTTCCCGATTCACCATGCCTATGACACACACAAAAAAGGGGGAAAGAAAGAGACAAAAGAAGAAAAAAGAGAGAGAAATATGTTTAATGTAATTGGTACGAGAGTGAAAATACTTGCAAATTGTTCCTGGTTTCACATTTTTGTTCTTCTTTACTTTGTTGGAATCAAATAGTATACTCTCCAATCAAAACATACAGAGGCATTCCTAATTAGTCAGATTGGCACTCTATGTCTGTTGCATGCTATCTGATAAGTGTTTTAGCCTGATCATAACCCATCCAAAGTTGAGAGAGTGAAGAGCTGGAGATATGAGGTTTAGTTGCCACTGCCTGTATTTACATAGTGTTCTGACGAAGGCTTATTGAGACACTAACAAACACGTTAGTCCCAAAACTCTTTTTTTATTTCAACGGCTGTGAATTTTATTCGTTCACAGCCCATAATGAGTCTCAAACAGTTTGGAAGTCTGTCAAAGTCCTCAGGATAACTCTGATAAGCATGCACCTTTATCATCCTTGAAATGCTGCTAACAACTAAATTTCCAATTAGTTCTACAAGGCCAAATGGAGCACAAATTCAACACAGAGCTTCAGGTTTCAAACCGACCAGTACAAACAAAGATGCTTCCTAAAGGTTCCTGTCCCTTTGCTCCTCCTTTATGTCTTATGGGAGGGCCAATCACCTCCAAGCCTTCCTCCCGAGTCTCCCCTTTTGTCTTAACTAAACTTGTCTTCTGGCAGTTCTGCGCATGCGTGCATGGGGAACAGGCTCCCCTTGTTCCTCTGCCACACTGCTGTCACATTCTGGAGGCTCCGGAGTCAGCACATAACTCCCAAATGGCCCTGGCCCCATCTCTGTATCGGATGCAGGACCCTCATATGAATCCTTCCCAGACTCCTGGACTGGCCCACTGTCCGACTCTACTGCCATCCCCACAAGCTGCCAGCGGACCACAACACATGGATTGGTCTTCATTACTTATGGCTAGTAGGGCCCCCACTTTCAAGGGGAAAGAAATGTAGTCTGAACCAATAGCTAAGTATATGGCTAGCCATAGTCTAGCCTCCTCTTTCATGAATTATCTGGTTTTCTTCAGATTGTAGTCCTTCATTAGATTTTTATCCCACAGGAACTCATGGCAGATGGAAATAGTTCCCTACGGATGTTTTTGAAGCTCTTGGCACCTACATCAAAAGTGAACACACACTTACCGGGATATGGTACTCGACCTTTGGTGGCAAGTTCTGTCAAGAGTATTCCAAAGGACCAAACATCTGACTTGATAGTGAACCGACCATACAGAGCAGCTTCTGGGGCAGTCCATTTGATGGGAAATTTAGCACCTAAGCACAGAAACAGAAATGTAAATTAAAAGGTTGAAAACTCTCACTCAGGTTTTCTTCTCTAGGGACCACAAAAAGAGGGGACAAATGGAGGTGAATTACATTCATATGTGCTGCTATGTCTACCAACTACTTTTTATCATTCATCCACTGTAAGCAATACCATAGTAATTGGAAACATACCTAATTATGTATCCTGTTGGGAAATGAACCTCCTATTAGTATACGCTGAGCGGGAGGATGCCTACATACTACTGATACTACCTTCTTCCCCCCTGAAGCAGATGGAATGTTTTTACCTAAACAGATTAAAGAGTGATCATACCTTGTCTTGCTGTGTATTCATTGTCCTCAATCAGTCGTGCCAGTCCAAAGTCAGCTACTTTGCATACCAGGTTCTCCCCCACAAGGATGTTGGCAGCTCGGAGATCTCTGTGAACGTAGTTCATCCTTTCCACATAGGCCATGCCAGAGGCAATCTAACATCATTCCAAAGGCAAATTTTAAGTCTGAGGTAGCTTAATTTTTTTTTTTTTTGTTCCACAGATTTTACTCTTAAAGCATTCGTCAAATCAACAAGCCTCATTTACTTCGTATCAAGGGAATGTCTGGGTTACAGTCATTTGGGTGGTAATGTCTTATATGATGGTGATCTTAAAATATCAGACTACATAATAGTTAATGATGAGGCTGACTGCTGCAGACTAAATAGCTTACTTGGAAGCACTCAGAATTTCATGAGTGTTTGCAGAAGATACTTATCTAAGTCAGTTAAGATTATGTAACTATATTTGCACAACAAATAAAGCTTAATTAATGTTAATGCTTCTTTGTGATTTGACCTGATGCACAAGCTATTTGGTTAATTTATAATTCAATATATCTTGCAAATTTTTTTTTAAAAAATGGATTAATTCAATAAGCAGGTTATGTTATGTAGGCAACATATATTTTTCCCTGGCCTGATTCACTTCAAATTACAAGAAGAAGAATCTTCTGATGTGAATGTATTTATTAAAACGGCTATATTTCATTTTGTATAAATAAATCTTAGATAAGATGCAATCAATTCAAACTAGACAAAACAACAACATAACTCCAACAAATCCCAACATATTAAAACTCCTATCACTGAGATCCAAAAGTCTGAGGAAACAATAATTTTTCCTTGATACACTTGTTGATGCCATTCTAACTGGGTGTAGTGGTGGTCATGTTTAAACATAAAAGTTTCAGTTTCTCTCTCTCCACATAATCCATTGCAATGAGATGGCAGCAAACAAATTTAATAAATAAATAAAACTAATCTATTACTTCTCGTGGTGGGAGACAAATAAAAACTCTTCTTAATGGTAGAGTTTAATGTTTGGGCAGCTGTCTACAAGAGGTGGCCCAAATATGGTGATTTCCAAACAGAGTGCTGTATATTTTTATTCACATATTTATCAATAATCTCCTAATGTCCATATTCAAATAGAAAGAGCACAGGAAACAGTAGATTGCTTTCTATATCAGTTCAGAACCTACCTCCCAAATGCTCACTCATGATATAGTTATCTGCAACCTATGCAAAATGTTTTATACTCACCTGTGCAGCCATGTCCACCAGCTGGGGCAGTCTCAGATACTTGCCCATCTCTCCCTTCAAAAAATCCAGGAGACTTCCTACAAGAGAACATACAGTTGTCAGAAATTCACATAGGGGGAAATCACAAAGTCATTAAGCTTTCTAAAACCCTTCATTATTTTCACTTGTAATTTGGGGTGTAATTTTCTACTCCTTGAGTTTTATTATGATATGTTAAGCAAGAACGGAGTTGTGAACTGCCTGTGTGCCAAGCAATCACACTTCCGTGCTTGCTAAACAGCATATGAATTCATTCAGCTCCAACTTACAACATCACATCTTTAGTTGTGTAAATGCATTTTTAGCAGTCAGCCTCGTGTTTCACATGCTATTGTAATCAGTAACACAGAAATTATAAATATAGCTAGGAGAAGTTATGTTTTCTTTCCAGTTTCACATTTCTCCTCTCTCTCCCTCCCTCCCTCTCTCTCTGTTTTGCCTATTTCAGTTTGAAGGAGAAGCATATAGAGCAGGGTGTCAAACTGGCGGCTCACAGGCCGAATAAGTCATGCACAGGCCACGTCCATCCCACCTCCACAAATGGGAAAAACGTTGTGAAACATCACGTGACAGCAATGTGACACAAGTTTGACACCTATGATATAGAGAAATAGAAAGAACAAATAATAGCAAATGCAAGCACCTTTGCACATATACTCTGTTACAATGTAAATTGGCTCTTCTGAAACCACAGCATACAACTGCACCAACTTTTCATGGCGCAATTTCTTCATGACCTGAGCCTCCTGTAGAAATGCTTCTGGAGACATTGTCCCGGGCTTTAGAGTCTTGATTGCCACCCTGGTGGTACCATTCCAGGTCCCTGGAGAAGAAATAGAATTAGTTTTCTCAACAAAAAGCATGACTTGTACAAGCCTAGTTTGTCAGGTACCAATCTCTTCAGATATTAAAACATGTAAGCTACCAGATTTGGGGTATGCTTAATACTACAGTCACCGTTCTATACAGTTATATAAAAAAGAGCCATAAACCATGATTTCTAAATGCCAGAGATTAGACTCAAACTATATTAAGCCACAATCATGAGGAGCCATGGTGACGCAGTAGTTAGAATGCAGTACTGCAGGCTAACTCACTGCTCACTCCAGGAGTTCGATTCTGAGCGGCTCAAGGTTGACTCAGTCTTCCATCCTTCTAAGATTGGTAAAATGAGGACCCAGATTGCTGGGGGAAATATGCTGACTCTGTAAATCACTTAGAGAGAGCTATAAAGCACAATGAAGTAGTATATAAGTCTAAGTGCTATTGCTATTGCACATCCAAGTACAGATAAAGAATTGGTGCAGAATACAATTACTGTCAAAAGCAATAATCTTGTGAATTTGATGACAAATGTTTCACTTCCAAAACTTCCACGCTGTTCTCTTATAAATCCACAATTTCAGAAAGAAGTAGAGTCAAAATGTAACAAAAATGAATGTCATGGTAATTTTAAATTTTTTATCCCTCTCCTAGCATGTTGGAACTGCAGGTAGAGTGATATAAATGGAAAAGCAAAAACAGTCCTCCAGTCTGGTATCAAACAAGATCAACCCTCTTAATAAAAATGATTAAGAGATCCTCTTGGATCTGTTTACTCATAAATCTTATTCTATGGCTCTCAACATAGCAGAATGCTCAACTCATCCATACTGAACCAACTTGTAACTAGACTTTCTGTATCTTGCCTGAGAATATTCATAATATTAATACTCTATGCAAATTGAAAGGTAATAGTATTTAGCAGATGGCCAATATCTGTTTGAGATGTGGAGTTTGGTCCCACTATCCTTGTCATTATCTTCATTTCCACGGATTTCAATGAGTCTGCTCAAAGGATTACATTTGGAAACAATCTTTTATATTTGATAATTGTGTGTTTGAATACTCTTGTTTTTGTTCATTGTTTATTGATTTGCATGCCACCTCAGTCACTGAAATAACTCTAAGCACCTTATATGTTTGGATTAAAATATCCATTGAATAATGAAATAGTAAGCAGCAGTTAATGCATGGTTAGTACAAGATCCCACATTCTTTTGATGCAAGTCCACCAGCTGATATCATACTACAGTACTAAAACAGCTGTTATAACTGACCTTACACCTTTTGCTATAGCAAGTCATAAAACAATGCAGCTGATTTCTTAGAAACTCAACAAACACCTCCGAAGTCATAGGACAGTCAAAAGTGAAAAGTTTGCTCTAAGTGCTTTTCCATGCCTGAAAATACATTTTCAGAAATGCACTGTTCATTAGATAAAATGATCGTGTCTCTTTTTGGAAATTCTTACCCATCCAGACTTCTCCAAAGCAGCCTTGTCCAAGTTTGACCTCTAGCCGCAAAGATTCCCGGGGGATTTCCCAAGCATCTTTTGCCAAACCCTGTGTCTGAGGCTTGCTGGTTGGGCAAACATTGGTAAGACGGTGGCACAAACCATCAGCATGTTCTATGAAAGAATAAAATCAGTTGCAGAACGCAAGAACACCTATGAGGACCCAAACTGTTGGGAAGCAATATACTAACATTGTAAACTGCTTAGAGAGAGCTGTAAAGGGATATATAAGTCTATGAAGAGGTATATAAGTCTAAGTGCTATTGCTATTTATTTATTTTAGACCAGCCTTATATCTATTTTAAGTTTCCATTACTTGACTGGAATTATTATATTTACTTTACTTCATGTTTCAATATAGGATGCTTGGCAAACAAATGAGCCCCAATTCAGAGCAGCTTAGGTACCTCTGATTGAATATCTCCTACAGGTTGTCCTCTTTTAGTAACCACAGTTGGAACCAACAGCTTGGCCATTAAATGAAGAGGTTGTGAAACATCAAAATTTTATGATCTTTCTTCAATTTTCTTTTGCTTTACTAACTGCAGACTGGTTACTTTTTTATCACAGTTGTAACTTTAAATAGTCTCTAAATAAGTCACTAAATGAGAACTATTAATATGTTGGTTTAGACATTACTCTACTTGCAAACATTTGAGTTATGAACTTTCACTTATGCAAATAAATCCCTCTGTAACACTTGGAGGTTGGGCAAAGGTATACTATAACTAAAGGGACGTGGTGGCTCAGTGGCTAAGACACTGAGCTTGTCAATCAGAAAGGTCAGGCAGTTTGAATTCCTAGCGCTGTGTAGTGGAGTGAGCTCCCATTACTTATCCCAGCTTCTGCCAACCTAGCAGTTTGGAAGCATGTAAAAATGCAAGTAGAAAAATAGGGGCCACTTTGGCATTCCGTGCGCCTTCAGCATTTAGTCATGCTGACCACATGACCATGGAGACGTCTTCAGACAGCGCTGGCTCTTCGGCTTTGTAATGGAGATGAACACTGCCCCCTAGAGCCGGAAACGACTAGCACATAATAATGCAAGGGGAACCTTTACCTTTACACTATAACTAAGTCTTCCCGTCTTCTTCTGATTTCTGCTCACATAATGGTTGCTGATCTTCATGCATATCATTTGTTGCTTAGTTGTGTAGTGACTGTGTGTGGGTTCTATTGTAGTGATTGTGAATGTTTGGAATTAAGTTCAAGAGTGATTTTTATGCTTGTTTGGATTTATGAATAAAGCAAAGTTATGAATAGCACTTTGGAACATAGCCTGTTTGCCAGTAGAGGAATGTCTATACACTGAATATATACTATTCAGTGTATCATTATATTAATTACAAAATGTATACTTTGTTTTCTTTTCAAGAGCAATGAACAGAAATCTTATATTGCTTGCAGTGACAGTTCAAAGGTAGAAAAGCCATGCACTTCAAGCATTAGAACAATTAAATTTGGATCCAACGATGCAATCTTTTATTGTTCATTTCATATTTAATACTTGGTTACTTGATGGAATGTCTTTCAAATATAGTCCAAATATATTCACTCTTTTCCTTATTCTGAGGTATTTTGGACAGAGATCCTTGCAGAAACACAGCCCTCATTAGAAGCTGAAATGAGACTTACTGGAATAATAAGCCACTAATTGCTGAAGGCTGCTGAACTGTGTACGGGATGTGATATAAAAGCCACCATTGTCCAGTTTGCGAATTTTGTAGTGCTTCACATTGAGGCCCTTGGCATTGTCAAAATCTGAGACAGAGAGGCAATAGGCACCTGTTAAAAAAAGTGAGATCTATTTAAGCCTAAAATCTTAAAGATAATTTGCAATCAATATTTATTAAGACTGATTAACCCAAGATGACAAGGCTATATTTCATGTCTAAGTATGTGTGCATTTTCCTTCCTTCCTTCTCAAAAAAATTATCAATCCTGGAGAAAAAAACACTAATCTCCAAATAACTCAAGGCTTCACATCAAAGCATACATGCAATTAGGTCATATGTTTTATATATATTACATGTCTCTATACAATGCAAACTGCTGATTCCATGTAACAATGCCATTTTAGAATAGGGAAAATACTGAATGCATACATAAGCAAATCTGTCAAAGCAGAATGTCTTGATCCCAGTTATATAAAAGCAGATACTAATACTACAGTCACCAGGACAGCAGCTTCACAGCAGGATTAAGATCTGGGGAAGGGGAATGCAGAAAGGACATCTTTGAAGAAAGCAACCTAGAAACCCCGGCCAATCTAATTATGGCTTGCAGATGAATCAGTCTTCATTCTGATCCTATCAAACCTCATCAGCTAATTTGTATGGGGTTGATAGTGAAGGCCTTGATGGCAGGTCTTTGCTACAACTCTTATACATCTATAGGAAAAACCACTTTCTCCTCTGCTGTTAGTGCAGCTCCAATTAAATGGAAAAAGTGCTGCTCTATTAATATGACTGTGGTATCAGTTTTAGCGTATTGCAAAATTCAGAATTCTAAAAGGTTTGCAAAACCTATACAATTCTGAATTAGATCCTTGTTTCCTCAATGATTTGTATTGTCATCTCAAAATCTAGCCATGAGCAACACCTTGACCACAATTAATAATACGATCTAAATAATACGATCTAAATAACATCTAAATGCTTAGAAACGCTTGTAAAGGTCTCAGAAATGATTAGGAAAACAGATTTCTAATACTGCTGTTTAGCATTTATAAATAATTTTTAATGGGCAAAATCTTTTTATTCATATCATACCAACACTCGTATTCTGTGACCTCTTTTGTAAAAGGATATTTAATATCCATTTTGAATAATTTTCATTGGGAATTTGGATTAAATACAGAGTTAGGCATATTTTATTTTTTATCTATAAGACAAAACGCTCATGGATAACTTTGAGTCCTATAACTAGCTTGTCTGGATCCAACTCACTGTAAATGAATAATTTCAGGCAAATGAATGGTCTGAAGATTCTATGTTGAATGTCGTATGATCTCTTGTGCCAAATCAACATCAGCTACAAACAATACTTGATTTTAAAAAACACTCAGACCAAAAGCTGAGATTCCTAGCAGTCTGAAATTTGTGCCACTGTTATTATATTTCTCTGAAAATGCATATGTGAGACCATGGCATACATGCACACCTTACAATTCTAGATATGTTTCACTATTAGAAAAATGCAATATATGGATAATGCTAAGTCAACTCTGTGCTTGTGCAGATTTTATGGCTAGTACACGCACATTGTTTGTTGCTGTTTTTTTTTACTTACAAACACAATCTCTATAACCTGTTTCATAAATGTAACAAACAACAGCTCCTTGGCAGGGTAGAAAGAGAAACCAGAGTTTCCTGTTGCTATTAGTTACCCAGCTATTTCCCCATCCAATGACCTAGTTTTTACAGTATTTTTTTTACAAAAAAGAGAAGTACAGGATTGAAGTCTCTGTTTACATTTAAATCCCATCCAGTTCTCCACCCTTCACACCAGTATACAAGAGGGAGATAGAGAGGATGTAGTCCCCTTGACAGAACCAACTGCATGTATTGTAGATAGAATGGACAAGCAGGGACAATAAGTATGCTATTAACATAAGAAACGGCATACCTCTGGTGATTACTGCCTGCCATTATATTGTAAAGCAGGCAAGAAAAAAGACCCTTAGAGAGACAATACATGGTCCAAGACCACAAGTCTGAAATCTTCCTCTACTCTACTTCTGTCTCCATTTAAAAACAAGTTTAGCCATTATTTACATAGCTGCAATAGTTTATCGTTCTTAAACTAAGATAACCCATATTAGCTGCTGCAGATAATTGCTTTTCATTGTCTCAAGCACATGGCATAATTAGAAACCTAACAGAGGAACGATCCATGGGGTTCCTTTGCCTCATACTTCAAGGCTAACAATTCTAGTTACTGCAGTCTGAAAATATTACATTTTCTGTTTTAAAATGACAGGAAGCTCTGGGAGCTGTAAAATGTGTAATGTAAACACAGGCATTAATACAAGTCTTAAAAGACAAAGAATCTAAATGCTTCCTCATCTCTAGAAAGCAACAGGAAACTGCGAGCTCCCCCAGTGTGTATGATGTGGACACATCCATGCTGAATTCCTGCATAATTAAATATTTTTAAAATGTTAATTACAGCCCATGACCACTAAGAAATTGCCAATATTTAGGATGAATGAGAGATAATCCCCAGTTTGAATATAGTGGAGAGTAGGTGAAGAGTGTGGTTTAGCCCTTAGAAGTTTGGGAAACAACCTTCTACAGGCAGAGAGAGAATCCTATTTGTCTCCATTGAAGTGGAAGACTGAGTTTCTAATGCATTCTCCTGTAAGTATCCTTTTCTTTCCCAATGATTATTACCTTTTGTGGTCTCACTCTCTCTTGCCAGAAAAGTCCCTCGGGGATTCTCTGGATTGAGCAGTAATCGTTCAGATTCTCGACGGGTTATCTTGCCAAAATACCACCTGCGATAGTAGAATACAGATAAATGTAGTAAGATCCCATGTTCATTTAAATCATGCAAACATTTCTGCAGACAGAGGAATCCAATGTTTTCTCCTGTAAATATGTAGCCTCCAAAATAATTTTAGTCAACAGGAAAGAATGCTAGTATTTTCCAGCTACATTCTAAATAGCAAAAGTCTAGATTGGCAATGATTAAAAAATCTCATTAGATTTCATCCCCTTCAAAATATTGCATCATTTGAAAGCAAGATTAATAACAATGTCAGGTTTTGAGAATTTACACATTTTAAATTATTTTAATTTAATGTGGAAGAATATTAAATGCTATTTTGGGATGGGTTTTGGGATGGATTAACATCACAGCATTTCTATGGGTTCATATTGCCAAAGTTTATAAGATTCTGAGATCTCAGAATTCAAGTAGGAGATAGCATATAAACACTGAACTGGCCCTGTTCATTAAATTAAAGGTGGCCTTGGTGGTGCAGGCTGTTAATCATCTAGCACTTAGCTCAATTGCCTACAATTAGTGCAGGTTCGAATCCCACCAGGCTCAAGGTTGACTCAGCCTTCCATCCTCTCGGGGTAGGTAAATTGAGGACCCAAGATTGTTGGGGGCAATAAGCTGACTTTGTAAAATGCCGCTTGGGGGGGCAAAATGCCCTAGTAATAAGCAGGCATATACAATGGAATGAAGGCTATTGCCAAGCACTTAGCATGGTGCTCTAAAGACTGTAAGCCGCCCTGAGTCTCCGGAGAAGGGCGGCATATAAATAAAATAAAATAAATAAATAAATAAATATTCTTATTCTTGAAAAGCTGATGCATTAGAGATCCTTTTATATATACAGTATATACTGTATATATTAGAAATCATTTTTTTGATAGGTTGATGTTCCAGCTTCACTGTTTTTCAAATATATTATAATCTAAACTAATCACTTTGTACTGTGCACTTCAATGTTTACATTAAGCTCTAAACCTTCCAGTTGGTGTCAGAAGCATTAATGAGAAAGCAGTAAACACCAAATTGCTATAAAATATAATAATCTAGTAGAAGAAGCCATTCTGCTACTCTGAAATTAACCATTCATAAATACAGCCAGATGAAAGGCAATAATAATGCAAAATCAAGACCAGCTATCTCACTGGTACAAGATGCTATGATGATGGCCATTGATTTAGATGACTATAAAAAGAAATTAAATCTATTTATTATTCCTATCAGCAGGTAGTTTCTCTTCAGGCAGCATATCATTAAATGCTGAGGCAACACCATTCCTTTGAAAGAAGGAAGCATATATGAAGATCTCAAAAAAGCACATACACAGATCTCTCTTCCAATCATTAAAGCAACTACATCTTCTTTCAGACTCATATATCTACATTGGAAGCTACCCTCAGTTGCCAAGTGTCTAGGATTCCTCCAGCGTTCAAGAATCTCCCTGTACAAAATGTTAGTAATAAAATAAAAAACAAAGCACAATTTTCTAGAATCTCTTCAATCTTAGACTTGAAGGGAGAGACTAATAATGTATATCAGTTCCCTATAGCTTGTAAAAGTTCCCTAGATTAATATGCCTGCTAATTTGCTATTGAGGACCCAGATTGTTGGAGGCAATATGCTGATCAAACTGCTTAGAGAGGGCTGTAAAGCACTATGAAGCGGTATATAAGTCTAAGTGCTATTGCTATTTATTTTCACAGCTGACCTGTCAACAAAGTCAGCTTGGAACTCTCCTTCTATGGAGTGCCTTCCCATCACAAATAAGATTAACAATCTCATTTCTGATATTGAGAAGGTTATATGGTTTTTATACTTTTTAACTAATGAGTACAGAATATACCTGAGATGAAGGATGGCTTAAGCTGTCTGATAAATTTGTATCCATCAGCACCTTATTAAATGCCAGAAAAATGCTAAAGTTCTTGATTATTGCTACTTTATTTCTGAAGTAAATCTAAAAATTCTTCCTACCATTTGTAAACATACCGTTTGACACTGAACGTTATCTAGAGAATATACATATTTGTGAACTAGCCAAAAGTCACATACTTGGGAACTCTGTTTAAAAGAATTACGAGATGATTTGACGGTTGTCCTCAAAAGGTTATAACTAGAACAATTTTGCCAATAATATTGGCAAAGCACTTAGCATAATTCTTTTCAATCTATTTATAATATTTTAATTACTCTTCTGCTTGGATGGAGTCTGAAGGTGCAACGTAGTTACTGGGGATGTAGCCTTTCAGGCCAGTTGTGAGGGAGTGAGCCAGCCACCAATCACCTTCCCTGGAAAACACAAAGCAAAATAATACTTCAGTGAGATTACATTGATCAAATTACCTTCTCTATCCATCTTAACTACTAGTTTTCCAAAAATATTTTGCTTCCGTTCCTTCTACCCATTGGCCTAGGCCAAATCTCTATTTGGGGGCACATTCTGTATTAGATGTTGGCCAGAAAACTTCATGAAGGCTCAGACCTCCAGCAGTATTTCCAAACCTGATGTCCTCTAGAAGTGAGGAGACTAATTCTAGAATTTTCAACCAGCATGACCTTTGGCTAGGGTTCTAGGAATTGCAATTCTAGGAATTTTAATTGTATTTATAATGTATTTATATGTTTTTAGTAGGCTGTACACCGCCCCGAGTCCCTTTTTTGGGAGAGGGAGCGGTATAAAAATATGATAAAATAAATAAATAAATAAATAAATCCCAAGATACTCATTGTTAAGGGAAGAAAGAAAAGTTCCCTAACAGTCTTGGTTCTTTTCTTGCAATAGTTCAATTTGAATTTCTGGAAAATACAAGAAAAGGAGATATAACAAAATTTGGCAGAATTATTTATGGAGATTGCCAAAGTAAAATGATTTTTTACATTCACTGTGATTCAGATTTGCTGGGAGGCAATTCAGATTTCCAACATGGATCCTTGAGGCCAAACACATTCCTATAAATGAAATAGGAATTTATTTTTCAAAATTCTTTTTGGAACAAGACACAGATTGTGGTTTAGCTATCCATTCAATTTCGTACATCTTCAAACAATATCACAGTTCTCCATGCCATAAATGGATTATTATAACCTTTTTCATTTATGCTTTGGGACATATTCATGTTTAAATATGCATTGCATACATATGAAAATTAATTTGAATGGAATGATGGGTAAGAATACGCAGAACTGACACAGAATAAAAACAGAAACACCCACAACCTATTTTGCAGGATACCCATTGCCCATCAAACACTTATTTTTCAGAGAGCGTCAATGAATGCCTGTTCTAAGTAAAAAAGCTCATGGAAAAAATGCATCGTCATCAT
Organism: Bungarus multicinctus; assembly: GCA_023653725.1. Lineage (NCBI taxonomy): Eukaryota > Metazoa > Chordata > Lepidosauria > Squamata > Elapidae > Bungarus > Bungarus multicinctus. The sequence continues at coordinate 107,841,320 of CM042842.1, read as the reverse complement.
CATTATTATTATTATTATGGTTGGTCACACAGTCAGCCAGATGTTTAGACTGGAATTGGTATTTGATTAGTCTGGTTAAGTGACAAACTAACACAAGGTCCTTTTAAATAAGGTGTTTCCTTACTTAAAAGGGAAAGATCAACGCCCTGTTGAAAATACCTTTGCAGCCCTTTGAATTTGAACCAGATCTGGTTGCTGAAGGAAGCATTGGAAGTCCGTGAAAGCAGAGGTAGGATCAGGAAGGAAATAGGCATACAAACATAAGAAGAGACATTGTGATAATAAAAAGGGCAGGCAAAAAGCCAAAGCAAAGTTTAAATGTGCAACATCTTAAAGCAGCTGCCAATGATTTAGGCCGCTTGAACAGCTTGGGAATTATGGTAATCCCACTCCTTCGGAGAGTCCCCGTTGGAGAGAGAGGCTGCCGTGGAATAGCATTAAGAACCTAATATTATCACTCATTCCAGAGGTGGTTTTCAGCAGGTTCTGACCAGTTCTAGGAGAACCAGTAGCGGAAATTTTGAGTAGTTTGGAGAACCGGCAAATACCACCTCTGACTGGCCCCGCCCCAACTATTCTCTGCCTCTCGAGTCCCAGCTGATTGGCTGGGTCTTCTTTTGTTGTCCTGTATAGGAGAACAGAGCTGGAAAGCAGGTTAGTGGGGTGGAGAGCAGTGGTGGGATTCAAACTTTTTTTACTACCAGTTCTGTGGACGTGGCTTGGTGGGCGTGACAGGGAAAGGATACTGTAAAATCTTCAGTCAGAGGTGGGATTTGCTGGTTCTCTGAACTACTCTAAATTTCCACTACCGGTTCTCCAGAACTGGTCAAAACCTGCTGGATACCACCTCTGGTGAGGAGTGAATGGGGATTTTGCAGTATCCTTCTCCTGCCATGCCCACCAAACCATCCCACCAAGCCACGCCTACAGAACTGGCAGTAAAAAAATTTTTGAATCCCACCACTGACTCATTCGTGCCATTCAGAAAAGAAGAGAACGAAGCTGGGGAGAACCGTAGAGATAGTCTAGCCCAAAATTTATGTTGCTGAGCGAGACAGTTGTTCAGTGGGTTCTGCCCCATCTTACAATCTTTCCTGCCACAGTTGCCACAGAATCACTGCAATTGTTAAGTTGGTAAACACAGTTGTTAAGGAAATCTGGCTCTCCCATTGACTTTTCTTGCTAGAGGGCCGCAAAAGGTGACCCCTTCCCCTTCCCCCAGGACACTGCAACCCCCCTAAACATGAACCAGTTGCCAAGTGCCCCAATTTTGATCATGTGACCATGAGGAAGCTGCAATGGTTGTAAGTGTGAAAAATGGTCACAAGCGGCACTTTTTTTCTGTGCCATTGTACCTTCAAACAGTCTCTGAACGAACTGTTGTAAGTTGAGGACTACCCTTATGCTGGAGACAAGGAAACAAGCATGCTTACGCAGAATCCATACAAGCAAATGCCCCTAAATGGATAAAATTAAAAAAATCAGCCTTCCTCAGTCTGGGCCCCTCCTAATGTGCTGACTAAAGAATTCAAGGAGTTTAAAGTTCACACATCCAAAGGGTCATCACAAAGGCTGGGAAGAAGAAAATAGGGAAGGCAATCTGCTTCACAGAACCAACTTGTGTTGGTAGCTGAGTTAACACAACGATGCCGTCTTCCACAATGCTATTTGTTAGGCAGGGTATAAAAGAAAAGAAATATGAAATCAATTCATTTTACGCATTTCAAGGGTGATATCACAAGGCGTTCACTTAAGACCATTCAGAAATGGGGAGCTAGTTGTGAGGTGGCGTACAGGGAGTTCTTGACTTACGACCACAATTGAGCCCAAAATTTCTGTTGCTAAACAAGATAGTTGTTAAGTGAGTTGTGCTCCATTTTACAACACTTCTGGCCACAGTTGTTAAGTGATTCACTGCCGTTGTTAAGTGAATCTGATTTCCCCCATTGACTTTGCTTGTCGGAAGCCAGCTGGGACGGTTACAAATGGTGACCCCCCCCCATGACCCCAGAACTCTCCAACTCTTGTAAATACACCCAAATTTTAATCACATGATCATGGGGATCAGAGGTGGCATTCACCAGGTTCTGACCAGTTCTGGAGAACCGGTAGCGGAAATTTTGAGTAGTTTGGAGAACTGGTAAATACCACCTCCGACTGGCCCTGCCCCCATCTATTCTCTGCCTCCCGAGTCCCAGCTGATCGGAGTCCCAGCTGATCAGCTGGGTCTTCTTTTGTTGCCCTGCACAGGAGAACGGAACTGGAAAGCAGGTTAGTGGGGTAGGGAAGGATTGGGGATTTTGCAGTATCCTTCCCCTGCCACGCCCGCCAACCCACACCACGCCCACCAAGCCACGCCCACAAAACTGGTAGTAAAAAAATTGAAGCCCACCACTGATGGGAATGCTGCAATAGTTGTAAGTGTGAAAAACAGTCATAATTCATTTTTTTCAGTGCCGTTGTAACTTCAAAGTAATTCAAGAACTACCTGTATTCCTTTCCTCTTGGGAGGAATTTTCTTCCTACAAAGATATTTTACAAGTATTGGTATGATTATTATTATAGGGTTTATATTTTTCAACTTTGTCTGCTGATTACTGTGTTTCGTTGAGCTTTATTTTGATTTCTCCTGGGTTCTTGTTATATAACCTCTGAAAAATAGTGATTTCTTAGTAGACTAAACGCAGAAGTTATCAATATCTGTATTATTAACAGCTCATACCATCCCTTAAGGCGTAACATTGTATTCGCGCATGAAAATCCAGTAGCTGCAATATCCAATCCTTACAGAAACAGGTTAACAAATTTAGAATGGGAAAGAGCTTAAAGGCCACTTCTTCTCTCTGCTAGTGAAAGTATCACATTAAATAAAATTGGCAATGCATCTTAGAAAGCATTAGGGTAAAAAAAAAGGCTGCAAATTTCTTGGCCTTGAGATGAGCACAGCAAAATCCCAATAAAAGAATTCAGTATCTGATTTGTACTTCAGACCCAGTAAAAGCGAAGCAAAATGAGAATAAAACTTTAAATATCCAGAAGAGCTTCAGCCACAAATTGCTATGCTTCCAAGAGTGAACTAGGTCAAAGGTGAGGAACGCGGCCAGGACCCCCTCCAGGGCTTCGTTCTGCTCCTGGCTCTGCATACCCAGCTAACAAGCATTCACAGAATGTCCAGGTGTCTATGAATGGCCTTATCATGCAGAATTGCTCCCAGTCAGCCACTAGCATAAAGGCACCAGTGCAAATATTCAGTCTAATCCTCCACAGATCCTTGGGAATCCCAATATTGGCTTCTAAATTCAAATTTCTCTGAGGTTTCCAAAGTCTTGGGAGTTTTACTGACTGTATCGGTGTCATTCCACCCAGTTTTGTTCTTAAAATGTGTTCTAGGAAGAATAGCAGAATGACATTTTTTTTTCATGTTTTCCCCTAGTGTTTTTCTGGTGCAAGCTAAATAGCGGCTGGAAAGTATGTACTATGTTACTTAACACTGTTGCAGAATTATATGCAGCTGCTGTATAGTTATTGTGATATTTTAAACCAGGCCTGTCAAACTGGCGACCCGTGGGCCAAGTGCGTCACACACAGGCCATGCCTACCCTGGCTCCGCAACAGCAAAAAACATTGCAATGTCACATGATGCAATTGAGTTTGGCACCCATGTTTGAAATCAAACTTAGCAAACTTAATCCTGGTCCATACCAGTGTCAATGTAACAATTAATAGAAATGTATGGGTCCTTTTCTTCTACAGATGGCATATTAGTCTTTATTGCATTGGCAGTGAGACTGAGCTACCATTGTTTTGTTTTGTTTTTGTTTGTTTCATGTTTTATTAATTTTTCCAGGAAGGGGAGGAGGTAACTGACTGGGGAAAGCCTATTAATAAGACAGCAAAAATTGCTATTATGCACTACGTATTAACATGCTGTGACTGAAACAGGGGGATTTTAAAAAGGAAGAGGCAGATTTGAGGGGAATGTCAGCTACCTTGCAGATGTTCTGCTATTTGAGGTGTCAGAATTTAGAAGGATCTCCATGCAAAGAATCTAAAAGAGGATTCTGGATGCCAATTAGCATGGCTCCTTGCTGGATGTAGGAAGCGCAATGTTAAAGCATTCATGAGAACTATTCCATTCTGCTCAGTCCTGTCCTCTCTGTGCTGGTCCTTTATTTAAGAAGTCTTTTATCTGGAAATGTCAGGAAGAGGAAAACAACAGGTACGATAGCTACAGTTCTCTTAGTGGTCATTCAAAGTTACTACATCACTGAAAAAAGTGAGTTATGACAGTTTTTCTGTTCTGGCTCAAACCTTGATCCAAGGAAATAGACACGAAACAGAGATAACAGCAAAACCTTTTAATAATTCTTTATGAATTCCGTTCCTTCACGGTTAAAAGGCTGTTTCAAACTAATCGTCTCTGATAAGAATGAGTCTTGCCAAGGTTGTGCAAGGCTGCCAAGAACATGAGATAAAGTTACTAAGAAATATTTCAAACACAAAGAGTCTCCAAACACCAACCAAGATATTCCGAACATCTGCAAGGCTTGAGTGCAAAAACTTCTTTGCTTCCTGCAAAGAACTCCAGTTTCTCAGCTGGCTTTTATCTCTTAAAGGAGGAGCCATTACCTTGCAGCCTTACTCCCGAGTTACCTGTGCTGCTGCAGCTGCTCTTTCCTTCGAGCAGCCCTATGTACATGCACACTGGGCACAGGCTCCTTGGGGACCTCTTCATCACTGCTGCCAGCCTCCACAATCTCTGAAGGCAGCATTCCACTCCCTGATGGTCCTGGCCCCATCCCTGCATCACACACAGACCCCTCATCTGAATCCTCGCTCTCCGAGACCTCAGCCATCCACACCTACTGCCGGCGAACCACAACATTTTCACACTTATAACCATTGCAGCATCTCCATGATCAGAACTTAGATGCTTGGCAACTGGTTCATATTTATGACCATTATAGTGCCCTGGGGTCATGTGATCCCTTTTATGACCGCCTCATAAGCAAAGTCAATGGGGAAGCTAGATTCACTTAACAACTGTGTTACACATTTAAGAACTGCAGTGATTCACTTAACAAGAAACTTCATAAAATGGGGCTAAATTCACTTAGCAAATGTCTCACTTATCAATAGAAATTTGGGGCTCAATTGTGGTCATAATTTGAGGACTACCTATGCACAATGGAGCTCTGTTCCTCTCCTTTACTCCTCTCCCCCTACTTTTGATATATTTTGGAATACTGATTAGCTGAACACATACAAGAGAACACAAAAGTCATTCAAATACGATAACATTGAAAAATATCCCAAGAGGAGAAAGAAGAAGGATAGGGTGTTATTTAAGAAGTAATTCTGGATGAAACAACAGATTTCTCTTAGTTATTATAATTATTGTGAGGTGATGGCCACAATGGCCTTTTCATCATAATCAGTAGAGTAACTTTGCTTTAAAAACTTTAATTTTCTCCTACAAACTAAATAAAACAAAAAACATAGCATTGCCCCAATTATCAGAGGACTAACCATCATGATGCTGAAATGACAAAATATGGGCTGTGATGACAAATGCAAGTGCTGCCCTTTTGTGCTTGTATTGTGATGATTGATGGAAAGATTTAAGGGGTAGAGTTTGTGTCACAATGTCACAACAGATTTGGTCACTTGATCTCTCACTCTGACATCTATGCTTATTGTAGAAAATTAACTCTAAGAACTATTTCTCCCTGAAAGGATGGTCTTAATGTGAATTAAAAAGCAGCAGCAGCAAAAAAAACCCGTTTGTTATGACCTACTATATAATACTATTTTGAATTTTCCAATTAAGGCAGCAAAATATTTTAAACTACTTTTGGCAAAATACTGAAAACACAGTGCTAAAAGCAGGTGTTCAGACTCCAAAGAACCCTGGACATCAATGCAACAGCGGCTAACAAAGACTATTTTAAGTTATTTCTGTAGAATAACTAAAATGTCCAGTTGATGGCAGCATCTAACGGCTCTTGATGTTACATTGGCCACCAGGATGCATTACATTTCTACTTTTATCCTTATTGGGAATCGTCAGACATAGCCAGATTTTATACTGTGGGTTCAAACTTTCTACTGGAAATTGAACTTCCAGACCATCACATTTTTGGATAACTATATCTAGTGCTTTAGATTTAGGACATATCCAAATTCTGGTGCTCAATAGTTGCAGAAGGAATATCTACAAGTCTTCAGAACAGCTTTTGTTAAACTCCCAGAACAGCATAGGATCTTGAAAAAATACCAAGTTTGGACTGGTTGGTTTTGGATTCAGAACCTACCAAAATTCAGACCACTAAGTCTATAATCTAGACTGGGAAATTGGGCAGCCATCCTAAAAGAAGACAAAGGCAAGTACCTTTGTACTGTTGCCAAGAAAATACGACATAGGTGTTCACACAGTCTCTTTTGAGATGTTTTGATTCACGGTCATCATTTTTTACACAGAGGCTTGGTAAAAATTCAGCTAGCCATTGAAAGGTGCAGATTACAGAATGGATGGAAGGTGGGAATTGCATATTTGCAATATCTTTCAAGTGCAAAGTCATAGGGCCATAATGACAAAGTGGATGTGCTCATGTGATAAAAAGGGCATTGGTACTTACCTGATACGCCCGTTCTCAGTGAGCTCTGACGAGCATCCAGAGATTGGGAGGTGCTTAGTCTCTGGCTTTGATAGGCTGAGCTTAATTGGTAGGATGCTGTGGCTCCTCCTCCGTCTCCTTCCTTGCGTCCCCCAGTTTTGGCGAAGACGAGAGCAATATAATCTCCGCCCTTGCCAATGTCAAATAGGTTGATGACATAAAAACATTAATGAAAATATCGTTGATCGGAGCAGAGTCAAACAGACGGATAATGGGTGGGGCTGGATGCTTGTTGCAGCTCACTGAGAACGGGCGTATCAGGTAAGTACCAACGCTCTTTCTCCATTGAGCTGTTCCGAGCATCCAGAGATTGGGACATACCAAAGCTTGGCTTGTCCTACGGGAGGGTCCCTGTCTGATCTGAAACTCCTTCCCTGTCTGAGTGGACCTGTTGTAATACCCTCCTGCCAAACAAAGCCTCAGCAAAGGCAAATACGTCAATTTTGTAGTGCCTGATGAAAGGCGATGAAGACCCATGTAGCTGCCCTACAGATCTCGGTGATAGGTGCCTGGGTGGCCCAGGCCACCGAAGTTGCTGCGCTCCTTGTAGAATGTGCTGTAATACCACTAGGTACCAACAGCGAGTGAGCTTCATAAGCCTTAGCGATTGTGGCCTTCAACCATCTGCCTATAGTTGAGGGGGAAACTTTCTGCTCCTGCGTAGCCGGCTAAAAGGAGACAAAAAGGGCCTCAGACTTCCTGAAGGGAGCCGTCTGATGGAGATAGATACGGATTGCCTGCGTACATCCAATCGATGCCAGAGGAGTTCTGGACCCTGGGAAGGCCTGGGACAAAAGTTAGGAAGGATCAGTTTCTCTGCCCTGTGAAAAGTCGAATTGACCTTTGGTGTGAATGTGGGATCCGGATGAAGGACCACTCTATCCGTATGAAAAATGCACAGATCTTTGCGTGCCGATAAGGCCGCTATTTCCGAAATGCGCCTTGCAGACGTAATGGCAACTAGAAAAACTACCTTGCATGTAAGGAAACGAAGACATGTGGATCTCAGGGGTTCAAAGGGACACTTGGTGAGAGCAGTGAGAACCTTGTTAAGGTCCCAGTTGGGATAACGATAAATTCACAGCGCCCTTTAAAAAACTCCATATGCACGGATGATGGGAAATAGAAGCAAAACCTTCCCAGCGCACTACCGAGACGATCGCTGCCACCTGTCATTTTAAAGTGTTGGGAGAGAGAGAGACCTCTGTCCAAACCCTCCTGGAGAAACTCCAACACCTGAGCTACTGATGGTGCGCACGATCTATTCCGGATTTGGTACACTATTTATGAAAAGTAGACCACGTAGCATTATATATGCAGTTAGTAGAAGGACGTCGAGCCGCCTGAATGGTATGTATTACCCTATCTGAGAAGTGTTCTTGACTTAGATGTTTCTGCTCAACCTCCAGGCGGTTAGCTGTAACCATTGAGGTTCGGGGTGCTGGATTGGCCTTTGGGAAAGCCGAACCTTGTGCGGTGGAATCTTCCAAGGGTTGTCTGTTGACAGCCTCTTGAGATCTGCGAATCACGGCCTTCTGGGCCAGTGCGGGGCCAGAAGAATCAGTTCCGCCCTTTCTTCCAACATCTTCCTGATCACCCTGGGGATCAGAGGCAGAGGTGGAAACGCATAGAGGAGACCCTGTGGCCACTGACAACGGAGGGCACTGAAGGCCTCTGACCCCTGCGACGGAAATCTTGAGATGAATCTGGGGAGCTGTGCATTTTGGGGAGAGGCGAACAGATCTACCACGGGAAGACCAAACCTCCGGACCATCTCCTAGAATAGATCTGGATGCAGGCGCCATTCTGAATGATCGATAGTGGCCCTGCTCAACCAGTCTGCTTTCGTGTTGGTGGCTCCAGAAATATGCTCCACTGTGATGGAACCCAGATTCCTTTCCGCCCAATGAAACAGTCTCTTTGCCTCCTCCATAAGCTATTTCAAATGTGTGCCCCCTTGTCTGTTGATGTGTGCCTTCGTTGTGATGTTGTCCTGCCTCTAGAATAATGAAAACTATTTATAATTGAATTAAACCAAAAAAGACCGAATGGAGAAATGAGATATATATACTAGGAGGGCTTATATATTTGAGATTGCCCTGAACAATAGTACCACAGGCCTCAGGCCCGGGTAAACTGTTTTGGAACTGTGAGGGTAGCCAACAAGTTAAAGAAATACAACTCCCAAACTGGAGTAAAGGGAGGAAAATTCTTTTCTGTAGCCTCTTCCCTGCCCGGGAATTAAGTGGAAATTAACACCCTCTCACAGTGAACTGGCCCAAATACTAAGGGGCCTTCACAGACCACAAGATAAGATCTGGCTTATGGGAAACGCACACGCAAAAATGACGGACAGTCCCAATTAATGGCGTAGATACTGGCTTTGGCGCCAATCGCACACAGCAAATTCGCCGCTAAACTATAATGTTGGATCGGCGGCAGAAAAGAGAAATGGGGTGGGGGATAGGCTCCAATGCCTTCCCCCCTGCATTCTCCTGGGGAGGAATGTATTTGGGGGAGCAACGGGCAATGGCAAGAGAAGGTAACAACGGATTAACAAAAAGAAACCAAACAACACTTCAACGGATTCAAGCGGCAGAAGGGGACCCTAGCCGGATGATCGCGACAGCGATCAGAGTGCCAATCGCGCTCCGCGATCACACCGGTCGAATCTAATTACTTTTAGTTGAAATTAGATTTGAAAGGAAACTTTTAGAAGAAGGCCAAATTTAAGAAAAACAATCACAATATCACCTCAAGAGTCTGCTCCGATCAAAGAAAAGCTGCCTATCTCTCCAAGGCTGAGCAAAAACTGGGGGACGCAAGGAAGGAGACAGAGGAGGAGCCACAGCATCCTACCAATTAAGCTCAGCCTATCAAAGCCAGAGACTAAGCACCTCCCAATCTCTGGATGCTTGGAGCAGCTCAATGGAGAACAGAGAGCTCTCAAGTCTGCAAAATCATACTTAAGCTGCATGTTCAGAGTACCAATAGTCAAGAGAATGTACCAATTGAACTTTCATCCTCAAATGACATGGTGCTTAGACAATAAATGTTAGCTCCATCCTCACAACCATGTGCTGATCAGTTTCCTCTAGTCTAGTGTCCTCCAGATATGCTGGTGGAACATCTGTGGCAGGCCTTTCAAACTGTGGTGGCCTACAGTCCAGATGCATCACTTGCAGGTTACGCCCACAAAGGCAAAAAATGTCATGATACATCATGATATGTCACATGACACAATCAAATTTGACACCCATGATCTATGGGAATTAAAGTCCAACATTGCTATGTCAACAAAAGAAGAAGGATCTTTGTTTTTAATAATCACATATTGCTGTTTCCTACATTTTCTTATAATAGAAATTTAACTTAAGGAAAGACCTACTCAGCTATTATGAATATTTCAAATATAATCGACTTTCTCCATCTTATTGAAAGCAGCATCTGTGGAGACCTTTAAGTTTACATCTCCACTTAAACATTTAATTTACTGTTAAACAGATTGCCTTGTTAATCATGCCAAAATTCAATTTATGCCTTCAGCTCCATTAAATAGCTCAATGAAATTATACCTCCTCCTATGGGAAAAAAGACTTGTTGGGAAGGTATAGCAAAACAGTCCAGTATGCCTAGAGAAACTCATCTATTAAAGGAAGTTGTCAATTTTTTTTCTCTTTCCATACACAGGCTATCAAAGCTGAAGCCCACAAAAATTCTTAAAACTGGGGCAGAAGTAGGAGGAACTGAATCAGAGATTCAAAATAGTATTCACTTGAGAAGAAAATCTGAAGATGATTCCCTGCATATTAAAAACAGATATGTCCTCCCTCTGGTCATGGCATATCAGTGTCTGTCTGATTTTCCCACAGGGAGAAACTAATTTTTATAAAAAGAAGGATTTTCTTCTAACATAATCTTTAGGGAATATATCAAAAGATCAGAAACTTCTAAGGACAAGTGTACAAGATAACATCACTTAGGAGAAGGAGATATGGAAAAGATAAATTTACCTAAATGAACCAGCAAGGCCTAGATTCAAAGCTCTTTTCAGATGTAATAGAGGTTAGATGCCTCTGAGTCAGTTACATCCTTTCTGAGCATAACCCCTTTGTGGGGTTTCCCTGAGGATAAAATTGATAGAATGAAAAGAAAAACATTCAACTTGTCTCGAACTCTCAAAGGAAGGATGGAGACACATATGGGATAAATATAATAAGTTCTGCAGAAGGTATAATCAAATCCATTAACCCACCCATCTCGGGAAACAATATAGGAACAGATTCAATAAAATATTGAGGATATAATCAGATAATGCCTTCAAAACACAGGAAACGTTACAGCAAAGTTTATAGTCTTTGCAAATACAGTAATCCCTTGGTACTCAACTGCTTTGAAATTTGTCATATTTTGTACTCAACATATTTTGACATGAACATTTTATCCTAGTGTAGGAAGTTAGTACCCACCTAGAAAAATGAAATATCCTAAAAAATATTTAAAAGGCAGAATATTTCCCCTCAAAGAGAAGTAGAAACTCAGAAGCAAAAACTCTCAGAAGCAGAAGCTCACCCCCCACCTTTGTTAATGGGTGGGCCATTAAGGCCTGGGTCAGAGTATTCTACATAACAAAGGCCTCTACCCACCTTACCCCCTGGCCTGGGAAGATTGTATCAGCCAGCACTCAATGTTGTTAGTGTTGGCTGCCTTGTGACTCACTACATTATTCCTTGTGGGAAAATATTGTTTGATACTCAGCATTTTTGGTACTCATCACACCTCACGGAACCAATTAATGATGAGTACCAAGGTAGCACTGTATTTCAAGCATTCTCACATAAAAGACAATAAACTTTTACTTTCTGGTTCTTCATATAGCCCCATTAGAGTTATTGAATTTCAAATATAGAAACATGGTTTCAGAAGATTAGAAGCCTCTTGCTATTTAAAAGCAATTTGATCCTGAAAACAATTTATCTTTTTGAGATGATATCCTTTTGGACTTCTTCAGTTCAGCAGAGGATGGCCTTTGTCTTTCTCAAATTTTACTAGACAGTGTGAACTACACTTTCCAGAATTTTCTACCAGCACTGGATTTCCACCAGTACTGGAATCTTACGGAATCAAGGAACTTAATAAAATGCAGGGCTGAACTCAGGCACATATGCACTCTCACTACACTTACATGTCAGCTCGGAAAGATATTTGTAACAGGCAAAGTAGAATCACTGAGGCATGGAATAATATGTTATATGCTGTAGATATGGTATGATTGCAGAAAAACTACCTAGCTACCAAACATTTGCCATAGCATGGCAGTATTTTCAGATAATAGTCTCAATGTTTAGATAGCAGCACTGACAAAAACATTTGAGATTATGTTTTTTCATAATATATCAGTTACCGCTTACAGACTATCAGGTGCTTTTCTAAGATCTCTTCCTAGTTCCCTTAATTTAAGCTAAATAACATGGAAGTAGAAAAAAGAGCTGAAAAACAAATGAGGCAATGGTAAGCAAAGGAAAATTCTAAGCATCAGGAAACTCCCCAAATTTCAGCCGCTCTAACATGATAGGAAAGTATTTCTCGGAAGACGTTGTGACATGGAATAAAGGTAAGGTAAATGAGGAAGAGGAGAGGATGACAGAACTATCTTCAGCTTGTTTTGAACCCATACTCTGTTTCCAGTCTGGTAACTACCATATGTAGAATATGGAAAATTTCCTGCCAATAACTACTTTTCCTTCCATTTCAGTGGAATGACTTAATAAGATGACATATGAATCTCTATTTTGAAACTAATTGGATAATTCACATGGACAGCTGGCTGTGGTTCGGCTTAACCTTTATTCTACTTTTTTAAGAATGAGGGAGCTAATGGGATACCAATTCTTTTGAAATATGAATGTTCCAATAGAAAACAATATATCTAGTTTAGGGTGAAACTGTGATGATGTTGGTGCTCTTTGAGCTTGGTTTCTTGCTTCAGGCGCTTTATTACACTTCCCTCCCCCCAAAAAAAACCACAATCAGTTTGAATAAGTGGGCTCTTTACTCTTTACACAGAGTAGCTTGCCCTGAGCATATTAGTGGAGCTGTGGTTTGCTCCTTGGTGGACTTTGATTGGGGAATTATTTTCTGCTTGATTGTTTTATTGGGTGTTAATCCCTGCTTATCTGGATGTTGGCTGCTAGAGAGGATGTGATGTGATCTATTTGTTTCCTTCTTAGCTTTTTTTATTGTATTTTTAATTGTGTGCAAATATGGTTTATCTGTCAGTTGGTGGCTGATTTGTCTAAATGCCAAACTTCCATGAATTCCCTACTCTTTTTGCATTTAGCTTAGTCTAGGATGTTCGCAGTTTTTCAGCTGAAACTGTGTTGAGTGTATGAGTCTAAATCGGAATGTCTCAAACTGAGAAGTTTTCTAAGTATATTCATTACACTAATAAGAACACAAATCAACTCTCAAAATTGAGAAATATCAGCCTTGCCAAATTTCCAGAGGTTTTGAATGTCAACTTCTTTAAAAGCCAGGCACTAATTATAATGGAGGTATAATAGAGAATTGTTTTTGTTGTTGTAATAACTCTATGACAACAATTATTGTTTTTAAAAGAAGCAAATATTATTACCTCTTATCAAATCATGTAATTACACCAATATTCAAGAGACTTTAAAATGCTTTCCACCCCTTTACCTACATCTGCTTAAGTCCTGGGGTTAACTATAACATAGTGATGAAATCTTGCTGTTCCTTCAACACAACGTGCCAATGGAATGTGCTTTTTCTTTTGGAAATTTCCTCCCTCTGCAATACGTTGCTAGGCAGAAGGCCAAGAACCATAACCATCCAAGAAATTGCAGTTCATTACTGCCACAATATCACTGTGAGAACCCAGCATTTATTTGCAGTTCCAACAGTGAAGTGATATTGGATAGTTTCACAACAATGCCATTTAAAGGAAAACTCATTTTCTTGTGATGGCTGTTTTCTTCTCGGCATTATTTATATTAGCAGTAGTGTATCAACTGTATTTCATTACATTTAATCCAAGTGGGGAAAAAAACCACACAACTGCTTTACAATTAAAAAAATCTGTAAAACATTCCAGTGAAAACTGCTGCTGTTTTTTAAATAAAAAAAAATTAGCAATGTAACAGTGATGTTTACATTAGAGGATTGAGAGGACTGCAAAATGCCAGATTTGCCTAGTAACTTGAGAAGATTGGCTGGAAAAAGCCAAATGGCTCCCTTAGTTCACTTTTGAGGGATTCATCAATAGGAGGACAGCTAAATGACCGAGATTAGTCAGCCATTTATTGTAAGAGATCTTGTGTAACTTCCTAAGAGATCAATAGAATCTATATCTCTTTTATGCCTATCTCAATGGTGCTTAAACTTAGTTACAATTTTGATTTAGATTGCATGAATGGCATTTATGGGGAAGACATTTAATACAGCTTCCCTCCAGAACTCAGAAACTTTAATTCCCTACAGATATTTTCCATTTGGAAGCTACAAATATTCATATGTTATGCAGAAGCATCCAAAATATCTCTGAAAACTGGAGAAAACAATAGTTGCTCACTGGTGTTAAAAAACAGATCTTCTGATTTTTAACTATCTGCGTTTTAACTATCTAACTGGGATCAACTAGTTTCTTCCACACTATGATATTGTGCACACACTCATTGGAACTTTCTATTTGTTCTGACTTCATATGTTCCTGAACTGAGTTCTTAATGGGGTGGAACATTCCTCTTATGTTCAGATGAACCTTCAGAAATGAAGAAGCTTCTTGGATGAGAAGTGGAACTAAGGAAGTCCTGTTGCGCTTTGGAAAAAGCATTTTTGGGACAACCATGACCTGGATGATTGAGTATCTCCATAGACATTCAGATGAACTTTTTCCAACCAATGTAAGCAAGAAATATTCAGAACTTAATTTTATTTGCAGCATCCATATACATATTGCAAAAGTCTGTCGTATTTTTAAAAAAAATACAATTCCTGATTTATTACTATTTCAGAATGGTAATGCTGCAAGAGGAACTATATCTGGGAACTTGTTATGACCTTGACATTGTTGGCTATTAAAATGTTTTTCTTCAATCTTAAGAAATATCATAATAAAAAAAAACAAAAAAAGAAGGCCAAGGCCACGTAAAAGTCAAGATTATATTTCTGGTTGGGACAATCAGCATATTTTCTTAATAATAATTTAAAAAACCTCTTCAGCCTCCACACTTAAAAGCTCCAATAGACACCTTATCAGGTGTGTGTGTGTGTGTGTGTGTAGGCAGTATTTTTCCCTTCTGTGGTGTACTACATGGCTGTACACTAAATTTATAGATGGAAAGCATGCAACTGGGTCAGTGGGAAGAACCTCAATAGATGAAAAAGCAGGTGTTTGTCAGAAAAAAGATAAGCACTAATATTTTCATTCCCTGGGGAAAAATGCAAAAATAGCACTTTTTATTTGGCGTCTTTTTTAACCAATTATTTGGTTACAGAGCATGCAGATGTTGATAGCACCAAATAAGGAAGTAAAAATAGGAAAGGGGCAAATGAAATTGTATAGTATGTAACATGGACTTGGAAGTGTTTTCATCTTGGTGGTCTTTGCTAGCTAGCTTGAATAACAACACAAGAAGTATTCTCCCTCCCTCCTGTCACTGACATACAGGTAGACCTCAAATTACAACAGTAATGCTCATTACGGTCATAAGTTGTGATGGATGTAAATCAGGTCACCCACATGATCAACCTGATTATATCATTTTTGTGGTGGTATTTAAGCAACCACCATGGTCATTAAGCAATGTTGCGGTCATTAAATGAACTCATGGTTTGCTATAGGCTGGTTTTGCCAAAAACCAAAAGTAAATGCTGGTTTTAGATAAACCACTGTAAAACACAGTCCTATCTCTGTGGGATGCTAACAGTGGCCATAAATGCATGCCAGTCATGTGAACATGGGGGGGTCAGTCATTGGAATTTCAAATCTGGGTCATAAGTAACCCCAGAGAGGTCCATTATAACTTTGGATGGTCGCTAAAGAGACTGGCTATAAGTCAAGGACTACTTGTACCTCAAAACCCAACCTGTAGGTTCTAGTCCATCCTGTCAACATTGCTTAATAATGCACACATTCAGAGAGAGCCTAACAATGCAGTCAGGAAAGTAGATGCAGCCTGATGCTTCTTGAACCAAGCCATGCCATTCAGACTACAGAGGCAGGAGCAAGCACTGCATTTTTCAACTGCAACCTATACAGGTCACCTGCAGAGAAAAAAACGACTGTAGTTTGGTTCCCTACGGAATTGCGATGCAGTCATTCCTTATGCCAGAAAAATGAAATGTTTCACTTCGAAAAAAATAATGCAGAATTTGTTTTATCCGTAGAGGAACCAAGGAAATAAACACAGAAACGCCAACTCTCCTTTAAAAAAAAGCAATATTCAATTTCTTCTGGTGTTTATTGTGCATAACAGGGGGGAGGTACAAAAAAACCTAGATCCCGCCTCTATTTTACACACACACACACACACACACACACACACACAAATAGAAGAAATGTCATTACCACATCTATATCCATATCAGTTTTCATCTTTGATGTAAATTATTGGAACCAATTCAACCTTTCTTGGACTACTTCCATTCATGGCTGAAACAAATGTCTGCTTGCTACATTAGACATGTACAAACATACAAACATTCTAGAATATATTAATCCATTCACTTAGAAATTGAGAGATCCAATTTTGTGTATTTCTTTTCATTAAACTACATGAAGAAATATTCACAACTATAGTTAAACCCCTTGGCTTGCAGAGGAATATTCAACACCGTATGTTTATGTGGTGTGAAACCCATTTTTCCCCCGACTCTTAAAATATTTAAGTTGATACTCATGATTTCTTTCAATTACCACATATTTGCCACACTCTTGTTTGAAACCATAAGAATACCAGAAGGCCAAAAAACTCATTGGGAACAGTGCTTCAAAAATTCATAATTTGCTGGAATGCAAGAAGAAAGAACTCCTAAAACCAATATCGTATAAAAATAAAAGGCTAGGATTACAAAATCAAGCATCTTAAATAGTCTTTAACATTCAATCCTTTTTTCCATACTGCAGACATGATGAAAACATTGATTAGTACTTCTCCTCCCCCCAATATCAAAGAAAAGATACACACCTGACATCCACTTTTCGCCTAAATGAAAGCATGAGGAACAGGATAAAAGAGAATGAAAGACAAATAGACAGAGCTTAGATTAGAAGTGCAGTTTTGGAACAGTATTGAAAGTGAGAAGAGTATATTGGACTGATCATTTCCCTTTTCTTTCATAGAAACAAGGCATTTCATAGTGGGCATCTCCCTCCCTCCCACTTTCAATGCAGCTCTTGAAAGTTTTAACATTGTTTCCCTCAGGAAAGCCAGCTTCATCTCAATTTCACAGTGACAATAGTGAATAGACCTGATAGGATTGACTTTGATTCTGAGTCCATGTTGCAGTGTCTCAATGAAAGTTTTCCCCTAATGGCCACCTTGGCTACTATGCCTCTGGCTGAAAAATGGATTTTATCCAAGTTAGTTTCCACAATGAAAGAGACAAACCCAACTATGGGCCCCTATCTATGACCTGTGAGTGGTAAGCAAGATTAAGTGCTTGGTCCATAATATAGAGGCCATAAACTAGATTAATGCTATAGCTCATCTGGCTTTGCAAAATTTCTATTTTGATGTCTCCTTGATGAGCTGATCTCCCCATCTTTATTTACATGTATTGCTTGATTGATTTATCATATTTCCTAACCACCCATCACCTTCAAAGTTGGCCCTGAGGTCAGAGTTTCCATAGCAGCATTCACTATGGGAATGTTAGGAAAGTCTATGACCACCTATGGGAAGAGTTTGTAATATTAAGCCTTAAAGAAAACATGTAAATAAAAATGGCACATAAAGAAAGTAAAAAGAGAACATGAAGACATTCCTTGGTAGAGCTGAAGCAATGCTGGTTTCAAAACTGGGATGGAACTAATCCCTTTCACAGGAAACAATATCAGAACTTTCAAGACCTGCCTCCAGAAAAACGTGGGTAATATTAACAATGGAATGCTCCAGCTTGACATCATAGGTAGTCCTTGACTTACAACCATAACTGGAATCAGAACAACCATTGGTAAGCAAAATGGTCTTTAAGTGAAGTCTGATGTTACCACTTTTTTGCCATGGAAGTTAAATGAATCACTGCAGTCATTAAGTCAATCACAGGGTCATTAAGCAAATTCTTCATGTCACATTGACTTTGCTTGTTGGAAATTGATTGGAAAGATCACAAATGGTGATCAGGTGACCCCAGGAGGCTGCAACTGTCACAAATACATGCCAGTTGCCAAGTGCCCGGATTTTGATTATACTGTATAATGGCAGGAATGCTGTGATGGTAATATGTTTGAGGACCAGTCATAGGTCACCTTTTCCAGCACCATTGTAACTTTGTATAGTTGCTAAATGAATGATTGTATGTTGAGGACTACTAGAAAAAAAAACCAAATAATCCTAAAAACTGCTTTTAAATTATACTCCTAGGAGCTGCAATGTGCCTTCAAAAACCCAATACTGTACAAGTCTTTAGCTTTAATAAGATGAAAATCAATCAAAGCTATGTATAAATTAAATAGTAGTGCAATAAAAGCACAATTTCCATTGGAGGGGAAGGAGTGGTCATCTTAATCTTAATTCATCTTAATGGTTTGTACTGCTTTGAAGACAGTGAGGATTGTATTTTAGTTTAGGATGAAATCCAAACTAGAAGTTTGTTTCTTGCATCTAAAGATCAATCTGGTGAACGCGAGTCCATAAAGTTGCTTATCTTATGTACAATACTCCCTTAATGGATCTGAAACGGTCTCCCAAAGGTTGCGTCTTTAGGAATCATTGATAACGTAGTATTACACAGTTTCAAAATAATAGTGAAGCTAAAGGTTAGAAGAATTTTGTGAAACTGATTTGGTGGTTATGAAATGGAGAATACAGACATTCAAATCTGCTTAGCATAGGATGACAAAATCTGTTTCAGAACTGTAGAATCACAAAATTGTAAAATTGGAAGGAGGGTATGGGCTATCTCATCCAATATTCTTTCATTCAGAGTATTAATTGAAATTAAAGCATTCCCACTAAATATCTGGCCAATTTCTGTTTAAAGCTGTTCACTAAATGAGAACTCATTGCCTACCTTAGTTCTCCTATTTTTTAGCTTCATTCCTTCTTAATTCAGTGCTATTAATCATCTTCATACAATAATAACAAACCAAACATCCAATCTGGATAAATTTTGGCTATTAACTAAAATCCTAATAATTCTCAATGTGGGCATTGTGGAAAGAACTGCAACATAGCACTTAAAATAGAGAAGTATAACATTTGCTAAAGTGCTCTCTTTACAAGAGAGAAGGAAAAAAGGGAATTAATTAACCCACTGTCTTTCATAAATATCTCTTGTTGTTCAAAATAACTTTAAAAAAGAAAAGAGGAAGGCTTCAAGCAGAAGTTCAGATAAGTTACAGAGCAGATGAAATGTTTAGATAGAGGAGTAATGAATGAGAAATATTTCCCACGGAAGCAGAACGAGGAACCAACATCTGCCCTGAAAAGTCTTTATCTATCTGTTTTATTAAATGGCAAATAATACCACTAATAGGTCATAAAATGTTTTAAAAAAACCTGTATCCTCTTCAGTCTTTTTTCTCCCTATCTTCATGATGATTTTAGGACAGCCTTCACCAAATGGGCACTTTCCAAATACCATCAGACTACAAGTCCCAGGAATCTGTTTAATTGGAAAGTGTTGAGCCTGACAGTTCTAGCATGCTTTACACTACACCAGCTGCATGTGACAATGCCCCATTCTTTTAATTTGACTATATCTGCTATTCTTTTTAAAAAAAATCTAGACAGAGTATTCCTTAGAATGTTTTTTCCCCTATGTTAAAATGTCTATTAGCATAAATCAGGGTAGACAACCTGTCTCTTTCCAAATCATCCAAAGTTATACTTGTCAGCAAAGGAAGGGGAAGACTAAAGCTGTAATTTAGCAGCATCAGAAGATATATAGATGGTCCACCGTTAAAAAAAAAAATCTGCAGTTGCTGAATTCCTCCTGAATTTAAGCTGGATAACAAAAAGTTAACTCAGCAAGATCTATTACAAAGATGACCAATTCCAATGGATTTGAAAATTGCTCCACCATGCTGCAGATTAGAATAAATACTTCCTACATAATATATTAGAGAGCAAGAAGCTTTACATTTGAACCACTGTGGCATTTCAGTAGAGAAAACTGTCTCAACACCTGTACCAAATACAAAAGTTCTTAAAGTGACAAAAAGTACATACGTGTTATTGAGGATTTGGAGGCGTTCTCCTTTTTTGAAAGAAAGATCTGATTCTGTCCGTGATTCATAATCATAGAGGGCCACAAATGTTGTGACTCCACCTGGAACAATATACACTCACACAATTAAACACCAGTCCATAAGAAATTAATCAACATTGTTACTGCCTTATAAAAGGATAAGTAGTGAATATACTGAATCATTTTTGAAAGCATTTCTGTGCATTGAGCTCTATCTGTACAGGAACCATTTCTGTGTATTTGATTATCCTCCTTTTCTAGATAATAAAATGAATGAATTCATGAGCAAATGGAATGTTCTCTTTCTCCTTCTAATGTTGTCATTATTCAATAAGAATTTTTGGAAATGGTTTAAATATTGTAATTCTGATTATCTTCACAATTTTATATTATAGAATCATAAGACTGGGAAGGACCTTGAAGGTCTTCTAGACCAACTCCGTGCCCAGAGCAAGACCATCCCAGAAAAATGGCTGTCTAACGTTTGCTTGAAAAAAATGTAGTAATGGAGCACCTTCAACTCCAGGAGATGAACTTAACAGCTCTCCTGGTCAGGAAAATCCTCCTTATTTTGACTTTGGAACTTTGTATCATTGGAGATACAAAAGAATAGATTCTGCAAGTACAAAAGTTAAAAATGTGGTTGACTATATTCGCACAACACACTGAATGAAGAGATTGGCCTCATAAAGATATTAAATTAATATCTTGGCTACCTAATATCTCAGTGAACTGTGTGAATCCAGTCATTATGTAATATGTATCCAGGCTGTGTGCATAATTTATAATTTACTATTCCATGAAAGCCTAGAAATTGGGTTAATTGAAGAAACCGTGGGGAAGCCTTGAAAGTGCACTTCACTTTAATTCAGCCATCAACAAAGAAACCCTTTGATGCAGTTCTACAAAATGAACATCTTTCTTCTTCTAGACACTACAGTAGATCCAATGCACTATATCAAAACAGCTGCTTTAATGGTTTCAATTGTCGTCTGCTAGTAATGGTATCTGCACAGAAGACATTTCCACCCAAAAAAAGTAAGCTGGGCAAAGAGAAGGGGTTTGCCACATTTCAGTTGGAGGCGCTGAGGAAGCGCAACTTGCTTTCCCCCCATAATATAGTCTTGCTTTACATGATATAACCCAACCACAAACTGTGTTCGCTTGCCCAGCCCCAATGAGCAAATCATGTGAACTTTTGAACACTGCATCCACTTAACTCTAACCCTTAGTTTTAAAGATAAAAGAAGTATATATTTCAGATGTTCTAGATTAAAAGTCCCTCCTGTGACATACTGACCAGCTAAAGCACCACAGCGCTGAGGAGAAGTGACCATATCTGATGTATTTGATCCTCCAAAGAGCTTTGGTTCAGTAGCTGTATTTCCAAATAACCGACTAGGAGTACGATGAGCTTCTGGGATGGTGGTCTTGCTGGGGGTTTGAGAGATAGCGCAGCTGCCATGTATATTTTCTGTCGAGTCCAAACTGCGTCTCCGTTGGCTAGGGTCTTTGGGTTTACTTTTACTGCTCCCCATGGTCCAAGCTGCAAGAGAAGAAGACAGCAAAGGCGATATTATATTTTTTGCTATAGGTTCTTTGATTCTGGAAAATGCAACAGGTTTTCTAGTTTGTTGGATGGCCAGGTCAAAAATTAAGCAATTAGGATGAAGTGGCTGCTTTAAAAGAAGCACGCTCTGATCTGGCAATTATTTGCTCAGAGCAACCTGAATAGATGTGGGAAAGCTTTTATTCTGGTTACTGTCTATAGCATGAGTGTCAAACTCGATTGCATCACGTGATGTATCGTGATGTTTTTTGCCTTTGCGGAACTGGGGTGGGTGTGGCCTGTGCATGACGCATCCAGCCAGTTTGACAGGCTTGGACCGTAGGTCTTATTGCTGGGCCTTGAAACACAAAAGCAGAAGCTATCTCTGTTATTCCATGAACAGATCCTTATAAATGCTTACTGAAATAACCAGGTTCTCCTTGATTTTCTAGGCTTTAATTTCAGCTCCAATAATAAAGAAAAGGGTTTCAAGGACAAGAAGAAGGAACTTAAATCTTCCTTTGGATTTTCAAAACATGGCCAGCATAATCATACGGTCCATTTAGCTTCATAATCTATATATGCCCTAAAGCTCAGCTGCTCTGGATAAAAGCTTGAAGTAGGTTCAGGCTTAGGCCTGACTGAGCATATTATTCAAAGCATCTCTCCCAGAGGGTTGCTGCTGAAGCACATTTGTCTATGTAGTACTGTAACAAGGGATGAATTTCACCTCTTCCTGACATATTTTCAAGGACTTTGGTTCAAATATACACAGTAACAAAAAGAACAGTGGTTGTAGGAGTCACATCAGTTCCTCCAAAGAATAAAAGACATGAATTATGCTCCCATCCCAAGGTAGCAGCAAATTAAATCAAACTTATTGTCCCAAACCACATCATAATATCTAAGGCTACAAATTGAATAAGAGCTATACCTTTTCTAATGATGCAAGAATGAACATCATCAAGAAATCATGCCCATTTTTCATTGTGTTAATTGGCTTAGAAGAGATCTCTAAGCATTTTGAATAGTGATCTAATTCATAGGCTGAGTTCAAACATCAACCAAGCCGTACTGAGGATTGTTTGTTTCTACTTGGCTTAGCATGATGATTGAACCTACACATAATCTTTTGCAAAATTGCACGGTTGGAATGTAATGTGAGAAGTAAACCATTTGGTTTATTGAACAAACCATGGTTAAATAAACAATGATGTAAAACAAAATATGATTTCAGTCATGTACTTTTGAGATTAATGATTGACAAAGATGATAAAAACAACATGCAATCTATACCCCATTATTTCAACAGATGGTTTTGGTGGAGGAACCTTCATGTGGAGGAGACATTGTACACAAAGGTACTTCAATTCTTTTATTAGAGATTGCTCCCCAATCACACAAGAATTTCCATACTAACAACTGAACTAAACATATGTTGTGCATTTCTGGTCCTGTTTCTCTATCTTTTTGTGTTGGCTTAAGTATGCACGATGCACTTAACTAGGGTATTGAAATTTCTAGATTTACATAATACATTGAATCATTGCCTAATCAAAGTCATAGGTTTGCACATCAGGCTAAGCCACACACATAAGATTCCAGTTAAACAAGCTTATAGTACACTGAAGAATTAAACCACTAGGTTTTTTTGCTGACCTGATTAAACATGGTTCTGTGGATGCAGCCATTCTAGGTTCCTTAAATATTCTAAGGCATATGCTTTAAAAGCAGTTTTAAATATTTATCTTCACTTTGTTTAATGACCTTGCCCATTGATTTTATACCTGGTTTGCTTGTGATGGGAATCAAACAAGAATGTTTGACTGGAGAGAAGGATTCCTCTTCTCCTTGTGCTTGCCTGTTTTAAACAAAATGAGATGAAGTGCTTTTGAAAGTAGCTGCTATCCCAAAGTCTGGTTTCTCACTGATCTGACATGGCATAATAATGGAGCCTTTCCTGCAGCTGATTTACTAATGAGGACAAGTCCAAACTGGTAGTCCTCAGAGAGAAGGACTGCAAAAGGACAAGATGTGTTAGATAGTCTCTGTCCTGATAGTAAGGCCCCCAGTATGAACCCTTTATTAATAAAAACATGGCCAGTATTGTATTACTTTAACTGCATTTACAAGCAAAAAATAATGGGATTTGTTTAGTAAACTTAGCCATTGTTGAAGGAATCAGTAACACAGCACCATATTTTACCTCCAGCTAAATATTAAGAGAAATCAAATGGCTCCACCTGCACTTTCTGTGGAGAATCCCTAGCTTTGTGTCCCCAAAGCACTTGATGAATGCCTGAAAGGATGAAATGTTTTGTAAAATAGACTCTACTGTGTAATTTCATTCAAATAAAGGCCAAGCGGGCATAAACCAAGCTTCACCTTTATAACGGAATATTACAGAATAATGAGGAACATTGGTTTAACTCAGTGGTAGTCAACCTGGTCCCTACAGCCCACTAGTGGGCGTTCCAGCTTTCATGGTGGGCGGTAGGGGTTTTGTCCCCTACTTTATAAATCACCATTACCGTGGAACCGGTGGGCAATTAGAGATAACTTTACTACTAACAGAGATACAAAAGTGAGCGGTCGGTATAAAAAGGTTGACTACCCCTGGTTTAACTCCTAGAAAAGAAACAAGAATAATGAGGAACATTGGTTTAACTTCTAGAAAATTTCCAATTTTCTGGCTAGATTTAGGACATCAGTGAGCGTTATCAGTAATTAGATCAAGAACTCTCTTTCCCCAAAAGCTGGCTTCCCATTCAACTCCCCCATTCTATAAAAACGAGAATTGCCCAGACAAGGAGCAAACAAATAAATATTAAATTCTGTATTTCAGATGCCTGCAAAGAAATATAATCCTTTCATCCCCACCCCACCATCCCGGTTGCCATTCTGTCACAACTAATCCTTTCATCCTCCCCACCATCCAGTCAGAACTGATGAAGTTTCTTGGATGAAAAGCTAAATGTCTTTGAGGGGAAAAAAGTCCAGTTGCCTTTTGAAAAAAACACTTTTTAGACAATCATGACCCAGATGACTGAGAATCTCTCTTGGTATAAATGAAGGACTGCAATCGAAGTCCGATTATATGATATAGTTATGTCTTACCCATGCAAGAAGGGTAAGATAGTTTTTTCAGTGGGCTTCAGAATCAAGCAAATTTGTATCTATGACTGCATTTATTTCTTCCTGTTGCTCTTAGTCCCAAACCGCTAATCATTTACTTCTTGGAGTTGTTGTAAAGTTTGCTTCCAACCCTCCTCAAGGTATTTTTAGCACTTTATCTTTTTGTTAGCTGGACACTTTGCCATTCAAATGATACTTGGAACTGTGTTCTAGAGTTGTGAAGATATTTTAAACATAATGAAAACAAGCAAAGCTTTGTTTAAAGTAGTATATAAATTATGTTAGTGAAAAGGAACAATTCATGCAGGATCCAATCTGGGTCCGTCTTTCTGAGCTTTCAGAATGTGTGCCTTGGGTTATTCTATGCATAGTATTTATGCGCTGCCTGGTTGTGTATGGCTTTTTAGTTTTTGATTGAGGTGTTGATGGCCAGTTAGTAAGTTGTTTTCTTCCTTGTTCTACCAAATTTTTGGCTCCTAAGTACCTGATAAGCTGGTGGTAAAACAGCACACCTTTTGACTGACAAGGGTCCTGCTTCTTTCACTTCCCTGGCTATTTTTGTACCTTCTTGGCCAACAATCTTAGTAGCTGCTAAACTGAATGTATGTCCTTGTTTATTACAATGTGAGGCTACCGATGAGTTCTCGTCTGACCACTCACTTGTATACTTGTAACCTAGTGGTTAGCTTCCTCCCCATCTGTCCTACATAGTCATAGGGGCAAATCCATGTAGGGGAGTTGGTAGATTTCAAAAATTCAGAATCCTAAACCCCTTGTCTTGGACCAACCCAGATTGGATCCTCAACATTATCTTGGGACACATATATTTGCCTTCATTCGGAACAATTCATCCCTAGTGCTGCAATAAGCAATATCCAATATTTCCTAACTAATTATCCTGATGGACTCTTCCTTCTATCTATCTTCCATCAATGACAGCATCTCTCTCTCTTTCTTTCTCTCTCTCTCTCTCTCCCCCTCTCCATCTCCCTCTCTCTGTGAATAATAGAAGAGTTCCCAGTAATTGACTATGAAAATAGGATTATAGAAGTATATTTTGAGATCTCTCCTTTGGAAAAATAATGCAAAATGTCTGCCTTTGGAGGAAGAAATGTACAACAAAATAAATCTAGGAAAGTCATAACAATGCCAACTTTCTTCAATGCCTCTTTCATCAGTTTTAAAACAGTTGCCAATTCCCTCTTAAAAGACCATGTTAACACTAGAGCTAGAATTAAAGGATAGAGCATAAGCTCCTTACACACACACACCACATTTTTAAATCACTGACAGAAGGAGGAGGAGGAAGAAACTGACTGCTTTTGTGACATTTCATGCATGAAGAAGGGACAATTCTCCGCTCCACTTCTCTAAGTCAGTAGGACAAGAAAAGGAGGTGAAGGTTATTAGTAGCCCATGGCTATCAACCCAGCTTATGCAGCAAAGTTTTTGATAAAGAAATAATGCCGTTTTATCTAGAATCCACAAGGTCATCCTGACAGGGAGAAATCAAAAGGAAATCTAGTGAAGCCAGCATTTTTAATGTTGTGGGTAAAATTCATGCACAAAATTGTGTTGTACAAAGAACGAGAGTTGAAAGGATATCATAAGCACATTCGTTCTTGATAAGCCTACAAGATGAAGAATAAGGTAGATCTTCTGCCTTAATTTTTTTTTAAATATGCTCTTCCAAAGCCTTTGACTGGCTGCTGTTGGAAAAAAATAGTCAAAATTGCCTGTCTTACCTTGCCACAGAATTCCTCCACACTGTGTGCTTTACTAGTTATATTCCTCACAGTTGTATCTCTTATAAGAATTAGCAAAAACACTAGCTCTTCAAGTAGCTATATATTAGAAGAAAAGAACTCTAGTATTTAAGCCTTATTTAATTTTTATTTACGTGGGTGTATAGGTGGTAGGTCCTGCTGTGTTTGAAAGGAATCATTTTATTTAATACAGATTTGTCACTAGGAAGTTAGCCCTGACAATCATTATGAGCAGCTAACTATTTCTAATTAAAATAACATTTTCTATGTAAGAAATTGTCTTCCTTGCATTCCTCCCTCCTTCCAAACACACAAACATACACCCACTTCATAGGAAACCAGAGGACAGAGTCAATAAAATCAGCACTCTCTCTGAAACTGCAATCAACAACAGGGTTATAAATTATAAAGATTTGATTTGAATCTTTCCTCTGGCTATGTTATTTTAAACATAAAACTATGTCATTATTTGTTTCAGTTCCTCTGCAGTTAAGCACTACAATTATGACTCTTTTTAGTCATCCTTAGTTTGTTTTCACCAGCACCCAGGAGAAATGAGAAAAGAATTAAAATGGCCAGAATACCCATGATTTCTCTTTCTCAAACCATATTGGATAAAATAAACAATTTATTGCCAACAACAATGCTTTCAAATCATAAAATAAATTGGATCCAATTAAGTTCTTCTTTCTTTCTCAGGAATAGACTACATTATTAAAAGAAGCTAAAAACAACATACTGTAACACATTATATTTGATATAAGCTTGCCTTAACTATATGTATCTCTACTGATCTACCTTACAGGATTTTTGGAAAAGGACACAAATTCAGAACTGGTTAAAGCAGAAGATTATACTCAGACTTCATCTGAAAATAAATACCCAAATGGATCAGCACTACATTTTCTCTTACCTAAATTTTCTGAGAAAGATTCAGAGACAGGTTTCCATCTTCCTTTCATAGATCGTCATTAGCTTATCTAATAATATTTGTTCCTAAAGCTCTAAGTTGAGTAAGCATACTTTAGTTGTACAAGAACAAATCTAAAATCTGGAATGTCATAGAGCAACCTATCCCAAATAGATACCCTAATGAGTTTTTAACTGTAAAATGTTTTGCGGTTAGGCTAGTTGGGAATAAAAGAATTATAGTTCAAAACATCAGGAGGCCACTAGGGTATAATATATTTTGCATAGAGAGTATGCCAAGCAATAACCCCAAACAATTGCAGTATTCTTAAAGACGGATCTTGTAAAGTTTCCTAACAGGCTGGGAGCTATCATGAACCTTCTCTGATGCACCATGAAGAAAATGAGCAATGATTAAGCCTGACCATAGGGATCTTCTAGCTAACAAAGAAAGAAAGGACACTTTATCTGAGCCTAAATTTGAGGCTTTCATACCCTTTTTGACAGAATTTCTTTTATTTTGACACAGAATATGTCCAGTACTGTGTTTTCTGTTATATTGGTCAATATATAGCAATAACAATAACACTTAAACCTTTATACTGCTCCATAGTGCTTTACAACACTCTCTGAGCAGTTTACAACATCAGCATATTGCCCTAATAATCTGGCTCCTCGTTTTACCAACCTCAAACTCCTTTACCAACCAAACTCCTGGCAAGAGTTAGCCTGCAAAATACTGCATTCTAAGTACTGTGCCACCATGGTTCAATCATTATGATCAATATATCAATATGTTGATCAAAATAACTGAAAACATCACACAAGATATATACTGTGAAAAAAAGATGGTTGTTTAGGAAACTTAGGACATTGCATTGTATTTGCTTTATATAAAATGCTGTTTCGGGAACATCCCAACCCCAAAGAATGTTTACCATTTTTTAATAACCAAACTCTGTGTTTGGAGTCAACTTTTACCTTGGATCTTCAGCCAATATAAAGGAATAGGAAATGAATGTATTGGACTGCAGCATCCATTTTTAAAGAAATCATTAACAGTTCTTGGTTTAATAAATGTTGGGACTCAACTAATTTGGAAAGAAGCAAAATGGGTAAGGCTAATTTATACCTTTATCCTGTTAATTTTCCAGAGAGATATTTTTCAAGCTGGCATAGTTTGGTTTAGCCACTGTTTCCATAAAAATGTTCCCTTAGAACAGCAGGAGGGAACCCTTTCTTCAAGAACAACATTGCCTTAGTGGCAGGGTGGTCCAGACCCTGCACAAAATAAGTGGGGGGACAGCCTCTTTTTCTCTGCCATCCAACTTTTCATCTATCCCATTTTGTCCTAGTCCAGTGGAAGGGGAAGTTGTTGCCAGAGGAGAGCCTTTTTAATTGCACCAAGTACAGGACACTCTGGTTTTGTTTTAATCCTTAATGCGGTTGTTTTCTTTTGTGTGTTGCTGCTTTGTTTACATATCCGCTGATTCATTTAAAAACACTAAGGGTTGCTCTCTTGAGGGGGGGGAAATGCATGTGTCAGCTTATCCAAAATTCCCCCACTATATAATCACTTACCCTAGGGATGAGAAATATATGATTATTAGCTTTCAAAACACATTCTGCCCCTGGAAGACAATCACTCTAGTTCTTAAAAAAAAAAAAAAAAAGGGATAGGACTTGGGTCCTTTGTAAGAGACCTCCTTTGCCAATCAACATCTTGTGAAAGGGGAAAATAGAAACTGTTGTTTTTCATCTCCAAAAAACAGTATCAAGCTATCAATGAGGAACAGGAGTTGTATTCTTAACTCGCATGAATTGAGCTATATTTGTATGAATATATAACTCTCTAGCTGATGTGCTGAGGCGCATTAAATCCTGACTCTAACATGCTGACTAGGAATAAATGCAAGGTGGAGAAATAGGAAGGAAAATTTTTACCAATAAGCCCTGGGAGATAAATCCTATTCATTTTGAACATTCTGGAATAATTTAAAATGATTTCCTTAGAGCTGATGAAAAAGAATAATGTTGCAATGTTATAATTTACCTGAGCTGCCTGTAATTAAAAATTACTGAAACGATAGTGAATGCTTTAGTGAAGGCGATTTAATGTGTGGCAGCCGTGAAAGAGG